>JAMPIV010018493.1:185000-247251 GCA_024509875.1 Oreohelix idahoensis
ACATTTGACTTAAGAATGACGCATGTATGTCTATCATGGAAATTTGCGGCCTGGGAGTTATTTAAACACAGTTATGAATTCTGTTTCCTAACTCACACATAAAAGCCACACTTCACACAGGCACGTGCCAGCACTAACTGCTCACTCTCAACTGTAGAATGTTTCAAGACCCCTCCCCCTCCTCCTTGTATTGATTGGTACTTTCACCTCCTCCACGCAACTCGTCTGCTCCGCGCTGTGGCAGACGAGAGCATTCGCTTCCATTAAATGCATGAGACAGGGAATCATACAGCGCGGGAAAAAAAACTTTCATAACATAAATACTGTATAATGCTTTCAAAATGTCGAAAATTGGCGGTTGGATGGGAGTCGAACCCAGACCTTTATATCTTCCTCGCTGGTGGTCTGTCAGTTCTTGGTAGAGTTCCCGGGGGTTCTCTAAGGAGAGAAAAAAGATAGGCCTACAGCTGCGTCAAACATGTCGTAAGAGGCAACGAATATAAGGCTTGTCTATGTTATTTGTTGAAGTTTGTGTGGCTTAAAATTTCTACAGGATGGATGGCCGCTCCCACGCCTAACCCTCCTTAGTGGCTATTTACGAGATGTATGGTGGGTTAATAAGTTACTATTCTTGTCTCCCTCTTCAGGTGTCAGTAGCAGACGTGAATGATGTGGAAGACGTGGAAAGACCTTGACCTGATGGCACGTGACAAATGACGTAGTATGTAGTTGTTGAAGGCCTATGCTCCCACGGGAGCTAAAGGAGATTGAATGAATAAATATAAAGTTGTGAATGTGGCTGTCAACATCATCATGCTAAACAAATTGCTACCGAAAGCACAGCTACAAATTCACACGAACGCCATGGACGCAGAGTTACTGAAAACTGGACCATCAGCAATGGTGCTTCCATGATCCAGGAGGAGAAAAACGGAAGCGAAGAAGAAGCAGACGATCAGAACAGCTATGCTGCCATAATGAAAACAAAGTCTTTGGGTTCAAGGTTAACGCAAGGTCATATTGCTGACCCTATATTTGATTTATTCCAAGAAATCAGGATTATATTAAAACACACAGAGATAAGACAACGATTATGAAAATAAATAGGCATATGTGACGCCAGACTGTACCTGAAGACACATTATTAAATTATGTGGACTCATACATATAAAGTGGCAGTAATATAGGACAAGTTGGAGGAACAAGGATATCAACATAAGACGACAATAGGTAACAGAAGATTTCATGGCGTTGGGAAATTTATAGAAATCATAAGAAATTAAAATCGTGAACATTTGTTCTGTCAGTCAGTCAGTCATATTGTATGACTTTAAAATAAGGGCAACAACAAAAACTACAACCATGATAGTTCTTCTTCTTATTATTCTTCCAGTACATGTCTAGTGATGTAGGAAATCCTACCCCTCCATCCACAACTTCCTGTCTCCAGTCATCATCATCAGCTGCCATCTCCACAACGAAGGTTGCCTGTAATGGATCTTCAACGTCTTCTGTCTCTTGTCTTGGTGGTGCACTCTGATAGACTCTTTCCTGTCCATCTCTTGATGTTAGTAGTAGGGTATGCGCAAAACGGTTAGGATTCAGGAGGAGCAAAGGAGGAGCGCAGGAGGAGCAAGATGGCGGGATGACTTTTTATATAAGGAAAATCAGGAGGAGCTCAGGCGGAGCAAGATGGCGGACTTGAGCTAACAAGGGGGAGATAACAAGATGGCGGATTTGAGCTAACAAGAAGAGGAGGGACAAGATGGCGGACTTGAGCTAACAAGGGGGAGATAACAAGATGGCGGATTTGAGCTAACAAGGGGGAGATAACAAGATGGCGGATTTGAGCTAACAAGGGGGAGATAATAGGAAGAGGAGAGGCAAGATGGCGGATTTGAGATAACAAGAAGAGGGGTATATTTTTTTAAATATATTATAGCCAACTTAGGTAGTGTTAGACAAACTTTTAGATAATAGGAAGACAATAGGAAGATAACAAGAAGACGATATACATTGAGACATACATTTTTTACAACATATAGACAAACAGTTATACAAACAGTTAGACGATATATTTAGACAAACAATTAGACGATATAGGTAACAAAAAAGCGTTTTAGTTAATATAGTTTTTATTTTATATTCAATAGTGTTCTTGTATTATCAAACAGGAGTATGGTAATATATATAGTATTTTTTACAAAATGTACATTATGCAGTAATTATTTATCAAATGAATATACAATTATATGGTGTATTTTTTAACGTAATATATTTTCACATAGTGATATGTACAATTGAAAAATAATTATATTTTATATTTTTTAACATTATCAAACATTGATATTTTCACATATGAATGTACAATAATACATATATATATATATAGGTAGATGTATATCACAGATTTTTTATACAATAAAAATATCACAGGCCAGACCTTGAAGGGAGTCGTCATATTGTCGTCACGTCGTAAGAAATAGTGTATTCGTACAGACAGTTTAAATGTTGAGGGGTGATGTGGTGACGTTGTCGGGATGTACCTGTCGTTTTATGTAAAAGTAAGACAGGGCGTTGCGGTGTTGTTCGTATGTGTAGATGGAGGAATTGTGTTCTCTGAACTCGATATTTTTCCCACCCTGTGCCTGTTGTGTGTTGAGGACTTCTAGGAATGTGTGTTTGCCTACTTTGTTGTGGTATTTGTTCAAGCCTTTGGTGGTGGTTTTGTCGTAGTCGCCAAAACAGTGATATGTCTTGCTACAGAGGGAAACCATCCCTCTACCTTCGTATTCCAATTTAAAAAGGCCCGGTGTCCGCTTGTCGAATAAGGTTTGTTCGCGGCATTTTTGACAAAGGGCGAGCGTTTTACCCTCGGTAGCGACGAAAACGGGTCTATGGTCGGGACATACTTCGGCGGGGAACCACTGGTGGTAGGAGCTATAAAATTCCTGTCGCAAAGCGGGCTTAACAACGTCCGCTAAGTTGTCTGAACTAAGGGCCAAGTAAAGGCTGTCTGTGTCCGTCTCGCACAACTGAAAGTCTGACCTATCTACAAATTTATCTAAACAGTCGTAGTAAAATTCTAACATGCGTAATTTAGCGTATTGGTAGACGAAAAATCCTATCTGAACGGGGAGGTCCCAACATATACTCTGTTTAAGTTTCTCTACTTCAAAAATCTCGTCAGTCACTAACGTCATTTTCCTAAAGCGGGGTGAGTTTATTTGGTCAGAGGTACCCACGCCCATCGTGTACGAGACATCCACATGTTTCGCCTTATTGGTTAATGTCTTGCCGTAGGCCGCGTTACCCAACAGTTTCATGGTCTCGCTGGTAATGGCGTAGGCAGGATCAGTATCACCCTGTCGACGCGCGTTCGAAACAGTGTCCCCAAACTGCTTGAAACACGTCACGGGTGTATACTCAAGCACCTGGTAGATACAGGTGACTTCTAACCCTTTGGTTAGGTACCAGCGAAGCAGAGGTGTCGCCAACAGAATCTTTTTGCCCACATAACTCCCGATCAACGTCCGTCTGGGGGTAGTCAGGAGTTTATGTTTTTCGGCGTATTCCCGCATGAAAGGCCCAATATCTTCCCTCGTGACGTCAACATTCTTAAAAATGGGCGTCATCTCAGAGAAATGGTCTTTTAAAGAGTCGGGGACATGAATGTCACACTCGACTAGGCCAAACAAGGTCTCGTCCAGCACCGAGGCGAGAATATTTTCTTTTGTCAGGGGGTACCGACATTTCGTGTAAGACGGTTTCTGGGTAGGGAAGGTGGCGTTGAGAAAACGGTGGATTGATGGGTCGGTTTTCTTCAACGCCTGCCACTCGCATTCCCACATTTCGACAACGGTAACGTTGCAATGGCCCCGTAAATAAGAACTTGTGTCCACCGTATCTGCGTACAACTCAGCCAATGGTTTGTTGTTGACTGGGTTAACGTCACGACCGGCGGTTAGTGGGCAGTTAGGGTGGCCGTGGAATAGGCACCCATGGAACTGGTAGGCGGTCTGAGAGTATCTGTCCCAACCGTCTACCCTAACGCATACATCACCCAACGCCTTCTCACGTCCGTTAAACTGGGTTTTTAAGGTCACTTTTGTTTGGTGGGAGACCCAAGCCAAATAATCGCGACACTGCACGGTATATTTGTTGAGTTTGTGGTGCTTGAAACCATCATCCTTGTACCGTCTAACGGGAAAGTCAGTGGGCATTTTCTGCATTAACGCCCACAAATAAAGGGCGTTGGCATCAAAACCTTTAATGGCTTGAACCGTTTTACCACCTCTAATGCGGGTTTTGCCTTGCTCGTGGAACCTGTGAAAAATAATTGACGGTCCCCCGACGATGTTTTGGCGCAAGATGTTATGCAAATCTACCTCCTGCTTCGAACATAAAGAAAACATGACGTTGGGCGGGAGGGTTTTGAAGAGGTACTTTAACGTGACACCGGGCACGGAGATCGCATCTTTAAACATGTCTACACCTAGGCGCGCGTAAAACTAACTTGTCGGTCTAACGCTGCCAGGAAGGGGACCACGTCTTTATTGTTGTACCACGTCAGAAAGTCGCGCAACGTGGTCATGTGGTTCTGGGCCCACACCTTCTGGCACTCGGCGTACTCGTCGGCTGAAATGTTCGTGTTTTTAAGTTTGGAAAAAAATGCCGAGTGGGGTGGTAACGCTGTCTCGTCTAACTTTGCTAAATCTGTTATGTACTCGTAACAAAAATATCCTTTGGTTTCTTTAACCTTGTACGCCGCGAGATATTTGCTATAGCTAAATCCGGGGGCTAGGTAATTGACTATATCTAAAAACTTTAACTCGCTAGTGGCAATACACATAAAATTATTGTTTCGCTTGACTAAAAATTCGAAGTCTTCCCCCATGAAATATCGGATGAGATACGGTTTGATTACGTTCACGTCGTACTTACCCGAATTGAAACCTAACACCGGTAGCTGCCCCAAATAACCCTCTAATCTAGCAAGGAGCCCGTTTGAATTACCGATCGTCTCTAAAGCCTTGAGTTGTGTGCAAACGTCGTCAAAATACGCACGCAGAATCTCATAAGAGGCCGCGGCAATTTTGAGCAGATGGTCAGCCATCCCATTGACCAAGTCTTGCGGGTCACCCGTTGTGATAAAACACACGGGGGCTTCAAAACCGGGGACGTTAGAAGCCACCGAACACGACAGGGGGACGTGTTTGGCTGTGTAGGTAGTGGCATTACCACTTGATTCTAGAGTGTTCTCAAAAAAACACTCATAGTCAAATGCGGCTCTATAAGGGAAGACGAATTTTGTGTCTACGTCTATGCCCTCCTCCTCGATTAATTCCCAAATGGTCTCTGGGGGATTATACACACCACCTCTAAATGTTTCTCTTCGCTTAGAGCCGGTACAGCGCTTTTCATGGCGCGCCATATCCCTATAAATCTTCCACAACTTACCGCAATCGGGACACGAAAAAGAGTTACTGGCCCTATCGATATCTGTTATGTACATGAAGTGGTTCTTAAACATTAAAAGACGCAACGTATCTGGAAAAGTGTCACTACCTCTAAGTTTGGGGGTCAGGTTTTCCTCGTCGTCAAATTCAAAAACGTCAATATTTACGTTAAAACATTTTTCTAATTGGGGCATATCGATTAAACTAACCCCGGGGAAATCGACGAGGGACCTAAGTCCCTGCTGTGTTTGCCACTGTTCGACTAATCGGCGCGTGCTTATTCTAACATCTGTAACGGCACCACCCCTAAAAACGGCTAGACATCTAAAAAAGCAAAAGTTATCACTGTATGGTTTGGAGCTTGAGTCGTGTTGTAGTGTATGGATGTGGTGATTGTTCGTGATGAAAGAGGGAATGTCTTGTATGCAGCAGCCGATGGGAAAGTCTTGGATATGGTACAGATAGAACGATGTCGCTGGAATGGCTTCGACAAAGTATTTTGTGTTTGGTCTATTTAACTGTGCTTGTGTGACAATATCGCTATCGTGTAACTGTGAGAGAAAAGCTTTGAAATCTGTGATGTTGTTGACTAAGTGTGGTTGATCTAAGACGACTGTGTTATTCGAGGAAGCGTGAAAGAAGCGAAGGTCATTTGTTTCTCTGTGTCTCAGGATAATGTGAAAACTGTAGTTTATTTTGAATCTTTTTGTCTGTTGTGTAAATACAGGGAGCAAAAGACGATCCCAGTCCATATTTTCTGTTGGTCTGTGGAAAAAAGTGAATGTTGATAGATATTTATGTTTATTGGAGTGTGTTTTAATTGCTTGCCAGTTGTCAATGTATATTTGTTTTATGTCATCCTGTAAGTCTTCTAAAGAGTCTTCTTCTGACGACAAGCGGGGTTTTTTTTATATGGGTTTGAATGCTGGTCATGGGACGTTTCTTGGTCTGGCCTGTTTTTGGTGGGTGGGATGGGATGGGGCTTGAAGTTGTTGTTGTGCTCGTCGATGGTGTGCTCCCTGCTGCAGCAGGTGATGTCTTTGTGCTCGTTGATGGTGTGGTGGTCCCTGTTGGTGATGTCTCTTGGTGCGCCGATGTTGATAATAAGTCTGTGGTGGCACCTGCAGGTAATGTTTGTGGGTGCGCCGAGCTTGAGTCTGTTGTTGGTGTGGGGAATGAGTCTGCTGGGGCACCTGATGTTGGTACTGGGACAGTCTGATGTTGTTGTTTTATGTGGGTCTGTAAATTATCAGTACGTGTAAATTGTTTCTCACACAGGGCACAATCCAATAGCAATGTTGTGTGTACTGTTTTTACGTGACGTGTTAAATTGTCAAGGCGGGTAAATGTTTTGTTGCAGCGGGGACACGTGAGACTGTACCCTGGTGCAGTGTTGGTCCCCGCTGAGGGGTTTGTAGCGGACGCCGTTGCAGTGGTGTTCCCCACTGGCTTGTCTATAGCGCCCGCCGTTGCAGTGGTGGTCCCCACTGAGGGGATTGTAGCGCCCGCCGGTGCAGTGGTGGTCCCTAGTGGGACGTTTATAGCGGTCCCCGGTGCAATGGTTTCCGCTGTGGGGGATCTCGGGGCCGCAGGTCCATGAAAGACCTCAATATGTTGTTGGAGTGCATCACGACTTGTGAATATTTGAGGACACACACGACAGGGGTGTGTCGGTGCAGCATGTACTGTCCGCATATGTCTCGCGATATCGCGAGCTCGAGTGAATGATTTGCCGCATTGGCCACAAACATTTTGAATTGAAGACATCTGTGAAGTAGAAACGAAAACACATTACTCACACATAAAATTAAATACAACAACATACATGTAACGAGAGAGAGAAAGCCAGAGAGAGACACAGAGAGAGAGAGAAAGAGAGAGAGAGAAAGAAAGAAAGAAAGAAAAAGAAAGAAAGAAAGAAAAAGAAAGAAAGAAAGAAAGAAAGAAACAACTTTTTTATAATTTTATTAATTTTTTTAACATCTTAACAAAACATACGAATGAAACAGAATAACTTACTTTTAGTTGTCTTCTTTTCGGAATTTCTTGATCTCGACGTCTGATTTTTTTCTTCAAAAAGACTGATCCGATCTGAGCGGTGGCTGGTTACAGAATGAGATATCTAAATCATTTCTTCTTTATATCAAAAGATTTTGAGACAAACACTAGTGTGAATACAGAAAGTTTCGGATGTGTATTCATCCGCGCGCCAGGTTTAAGGAGCGATTCGGTTCGAACGTCCGTGGTACGTTCGCTGTTTAATTACGGGACATCTATGTTTATCCACCTGTTATTACTGGCAAACAGTTGCCTGTAAATTATCACGTCCCGTTAAGAAATAACTCACCAACGTTTAATTACTGTCCAGCTGTTATGAAACAGTCTGTTTCACCTGGTAATACGATACCTAAACAAACAGCACTGTTACTCATTCATCGTTCGTTTGCCACGGCTCATTATCGATGAATATCGACAATTCGTTTACACAGACACAGCTGTTTTATAACTTGACTCGAGTTGTACCATAAGCAAACATTTGCGACATGTACCAAGATAAAATTAGCAAACATTTTGTTTGTGACATGGACAGATGTCTCGAGAAAGAAAAGACATTAGCCATTTTAACATCGGTTTATTAAAAAAATAGCGTATTTTGAACTAAAGTGGGAAACATATTTTTCTTATCTAAAACATGTATTAAAAGAGAAAGACAGATACATTTTAAAACGGTTTAGTTGAATATTTAAACAAAAATATATTGTTTGAAAAAGCAAGCTTTAAAATAACTAAAAAGAGAGACAAAGAGAGAGAGAGATAGAGAGAGCGATAGAGAGAGAGAGAGAGAGAGAAAGACAGAGAGAGAGAAAGACCGAGAGCAATAGAGAGAGAGAGACAGAGAAAGAGAGAGAGAGACAGAGAGAGAGAGAGAAAGACAGAGAAAGACAGAGAGATAGATAGAGAGAAAGACAGAGAGAAAGACAGAGAGCGATAGAGAGAGAAAGACAGAGAGAGAGACAGAGAGAGACAGAGAGAGACAGAGAGAGAGAGAGAGACATTTTTAGACTAAAACATTAAAAGATGATGCTAACTTTTAACACACGAATTTGTTTAAAAGTGTATGTTTTAAATTCCAGTGATTCTCAATGTGATTCTCAATACATGTCGGTATCAGTGATATTTATTCTCACAATGTTTGCACAGTGGTTCTCACAATGCTTGATTCTCACAATGCTTGATTCTTACGTTACTCCAAAGGTTCTCAAATTCTTGATCAGGGATTCTCAATACATGTTGGTTGAGTTCTTACATTTTTTACTCCAGTGATTCTCAAATTCTTGACCAGTGGTTCTCATTTTTTTTTTATTCTCACAATGTTTGATTCTCACGTTTTTTATTCTAACAATGTGTTAGGTTTTTGATATAAAATAACTGGTTGTAAGTGAAAGTTATCATTATTAAATATGGACACGAGATTTGCACATCCTTTTACAGCGTTAATTTCAGGCCCTAGTTCTTGTGGAAAGACTGTTTTTGTCCAGCGTTTCCTAACACATATCAAAGATATGGTCACAGTCGTACCCGAAGAGATTATTTGGTGTTATGGGGAATGGCAACCTTTATACAATTCACTGTCTGGTGTTCAGTTTATTGAAGGACTGCCCGATATTGAGCAGTGGACAGGTGATAGGAGACGGTTGGTAATTATCGATGACCTCATGAACGAAACAGACGAACGTGTAACTAGTTTATTTACAAAAAAGTCTCATCATAAAAATATAAGCGTATTTTATCTCGTGCAAAATTTATTTGGCAAGAACAAAGAACACAGAACCATTAGTTTGAATTCTCATTACATTGTGCTTTTCAAAAATCCACGCGATGGATCTCAGATTGTTAACTCTTAAAGGCCGGAACGACGCTGGTAGCGTACATCCGCAAAACCCCTAAAAGCCGAAACGACGTTGGGAACGTCACTTTTGTGTTCCGTGAAATTTGTTCCGTATTTTCGTTATGACTCATAACTGAATACTATATGTAGAATATCACTAAAAATCCTTCATATTCTAATTCTACATTCATTTATCTTTACTGTGATGTATAATATGTGTGTCTTTGTTGTGTAATAACTCAGAAACTTTAGAATTTATAAAGGTACTGTTTTAAGGTACAAAAATAATTCTGGCAAAACTGATGAAAAAATTCCGGCCTGCAAGAGTTAATCTAGCTAAACAGATGTACCCAGGGCGGACTGCCTATGTGCAAGATAGTTTTAAGGACGCGACCTCAGTCCCACACGGCTATTTGCTAATCGACCTCCGTCAAGATACACCAGATAATCTAAGGCTTCGTTCAAGAATCTTCCCAGAGGAACAACATATTGTTTACTTACCCAAGTAAAATGGCAGAAAAAGTAAAAAGACATGCTGAGATGTTAAAATGTCTACGTACAGCCAAACCACCAGTCATCAAGGCTGTTATGAAAACAGCATCACCCGAGCTGGTAGGAACACTCTGTGAATGTTGTCACAACGTATTAAAAGGTAACGTTACTCTAACTCCCAAACAGAAGAGACGTATACGTCGTTACAAAAACATCCTGCGATCCCTTACTAAGAAGAAAGTCTCGCTCAAAAGACGAAAACAATTTTTACAATCTGGAGGTTTCTTATCTGCGTTGTTAACCCCAATACTATCTGTACTAAAAGGTTTTTTGTAAAATGGCTAAGAAAATGATTTTGATGGATCCTCGTTTGTTAGAAAAACCTTATCGACCACCCGATGCTATAAGAGATAACTTGGGAGAATTGGACACTCAAATGCAACTAGTCTTGGATCAACAAGATTTACCAATCGGTGACAAGGCTAGACTCTACCAACAAACATTACAGCGATATTTGACTCGACTAGAACAGTACAGCCACGTACCTCTAGGTCTCGTGGATATTAAACAACCACCACAAACCAACGAACAACCCACTGTACTTAAAGAGGAGATCGTCGACAAAACGCCTCAGTCACCACCCGTCACACCCACTAATCGAAAAAAGGTGGCTAGTAAATTGCGAGAAACATCGTCGTATTCGCTCAGAAGAAGGAAAAAGACTCCAAAGTGGGAACCATGGCCAAAGAAGTGATTTTAAAACAACATTACTACGACCCAAAACGAGCCGGATCTTATGGCGGAATTGCCGCCTTACAACGTAGCACTAAACTTAGTCGTAAGAAAATTGAACAGTGGCTAGGTCATCAGGACACCTACACCCTACACAAGCCGGTGCGCAGAAAATTTAAACGACGTACGACCATTGCAGGTGGTATCGATCAACAGTTCCAGGCTGATTTAATTGACTTGCGTGGTTTAAAAAGATTCAACGATGGGTATTCGTATCTAGTAACGTGTATCGATGTATTTAGTAAATTTGCTTGGGCTGTTCCGTTGAAAAACAAGACTGGGACAGCTTTAGTAACAGCGGTAAAGACAATTTTTAACAGTCGCAAACCGATAAATTTTCAAACAGACAAAGGCAGTGAGTTTGTCAACAAAACATTCTTAAAGTTTCTTAAAGATGAGAAAGTCCATTTCTTCACTACGGAGAATGAAGACACCAAAACAGCTATCGTCGAACGGTTTAATCGAACCCTCAAAGAAAAAACGTGGCGTTACTTTACCAAAACCAACAGTCTTCGCTACGTCGACGTGATACAACAACTGGTCCACAATTACAACAATTCGTATCATCGGAGTATTAAGATGGCACCGGTGGAAGTTACCCCGAACAATCAAGAAGAAGTATGGCGTACTTTGTATTCGACCCCTGACGTCGTCGGTAGAAAAGTCTATTTTAAACCTGGTGATCGCGTGCGGATCGCCCAAGCCAGACAAAATTTTAAAAAGGGTTATACGCCGGCTTGGACAGAAGAGTTGTTTACGATCAGCCGACTAAACCAAACAAGACCGGTTACGTACATCCTTAAAGATGATTCGGGTGAGGAATTGAAAGGTTCTTTTTACCAAGAAGAGCTGCAACGAGTCGGCGACAAGATAGTTTATCGAATCGAGTCCATTTTGGAGGAACGCCGCGGTGGCAGAGGTATAAAAGAATATTTAGTCAAATGGTTCGGTTATAACTCGTCATTCAACAGCTGGATTTCGTCCAAACAACTAGCGAGATATCGAGACTGATGGATATTGAAGAAGACGTGAGCACCCCAGTTTTGAGGCCACCCCCTCCCAAGACCGCGAGAACCTCGTTCTGGCCTTTTTTTGGGAAACTAGTTCCGCGACTAGAGATCGTTTTCCTCTGTCAGATGATCGTTATATATGTCGTCATCGGTGTCTCATTATTCAATCTGAGTCGGAGCAACGCAGAGGGACCAGACGGCAAGTTTTGGATCGCTTTAAAGAGCAGTTGTCTGGGTTACATGTTACCTAACCCCAAGATAGGATGAGTTTTTACGTGACTTTACCCAGCAATGCCTCGATGAAAATATACCCAAACAATAACGCCGGTCACTTTTTCGTCAAATTGCCACAGACTATAGACTTGACTTCACGTTACGAGGTTGGTTTGGTTGAGATTCAATTTCCCAAAAGTTATTTTAACGTGCTAGAGGATGATGTACGGGTACATTATTTTCCCAACAAAGAAGATGAGTCTATACTACTCACGTTACCTGCTGGTCTATACACGTCACCCGACACGCTGATCGACGAGTTGAATCGTTTGCTTTTAGCCACGGATGTGGATGAAAAAGCCCGAGTTAGATTCCATTTTAACAATAATAAGGCCACCTTGAATCTGTATGATCCGGAGGTTGAAGTTAGAATTAGCGAGACGTTGAAACACATGTTAGGTTTTCCTGCCTCGCTCGCCACAGACATTGACCCAATACTACGAGGCGAGACTGAAGTATTTTGTGTTTGGTCGGTTTAACTGTGCTTGTGTGACAATATCGCTGTCGTGTAACTGTGAGAGAAAAGCTTTGAAATCTGTGATGTTGTTGACTAAGTGTGGCTGATCTAAGACGACTGTGTTATTCGAGGAAGCGTGAAAGAAGTGAAGGTCATTTGTTTCTATGTGTCTCAAGATGATGTGAAAACTGTAGTTTATTTTGAAGCGTTACCACCCCACTCGGCATTTTTTTCCAAACTTAAAAATACTAACATTTCCGCCGATGAGTACGCCGAGTGCCAGAAGGTGTGGGCCGAGAACCACATGACCACGTTGCGCGACTTTCTGACGTGGTACAACAATAAAGACGTGGTCCCCTTCCTGGCAGCGTTAGACCGACAAGTTAGTTTTTACGCGCGCCTAGGTGTAGACATGTTTAAAGATGCGATCTCCGTGCCCGGTGTCACGTTAAAGTACCTCTTCAAAACCCTCCCGCCCAACGTCATGTTTTCTTTATGTTCGAAGCAGGAGGTAGATTTGCATAACATCTTGCGCCAAAACATCGTCGGGGGACCGTCAATTATTTTTCACAGGTTCCACGAGCAAGGCAAAACCCGCATTAGAGGTGGTAAAACGGTTCAAGCCATTAAAGGTTTTGATGCCAACGCCCTTTATTTGTGGGCGATAATGAAGAAAATGCCCACTGACTTTCCCGTTAGACGGTACAAGGATGATGGTTTCAAGCACCACAAACTCAACAAATATACCGTGCAGTGTCGCGATTATTTGGCTTGGGTCTCCCACCAAACAAAAGTGACCTTAAAAACCCAGTTTAACGGACGTGAGAAGGCGTTGGGTGATGTATGCGTTAAGGTAGACGGTTGGGACAGATACTCTCAGACCGCCTACCAGTTCTATGGGTGCCTATTCCACGGCCACCCTAACTGCCCACTAACCGCCGGTCGTGACGTTAACCCAGTCAACAACAAACCATTGGCTGAGTTGTACGCAGATACGGTGGACACAAGTTCTTATTTACGGGGCCATTGCAACGTTACCGTTGTCGAAATGTGGGAATGCGAGTGGCAGGCGTTGAAGAAAACCGACCCATCAATCCACCGTTTTCTCAACGCCACCTTCCCTACCCCGAAACCGGCTTACACGAAATGTCGGTACCCCCCGGCAAAAGAAAATATTCGCGCCTCGGTGCTGGACGACACCTTGTTGGGCATAGTCGAGTGTGACATTCATGTCCCCGACTCTTTAAAAGACCATTTCTCTGAGATGACGCCCATTTTTAAGAATGTTGACGTCACGAGGGAAGATATTGGGCCTTTCATGCGGGAATACGCCGAAAAACATAAACTCCTGACTACCCCCAGACGGACGTTGATCGGGAGTTATGTGGGCAAAAAGATTCTGTTGGCGACACCTCTGCTTCGCTGGTACCTAACCAAAGGGTTAGAAGTCACCTGTATCTACCAGGTGCTTGAGTATACACCCGTGACGTGTTTCAAGCAGTTTGGGGACACTGTTTCGAACGCGCGTCGACAGGGTGATACTGATCCTGCCTACGCCATTACCAGCGAGACCATGAAACTGTTGGGTAACGCGGCCTACGGCAAGACATTAACCAATAAGGCGAAACATGTGGATGTCTCGTACACGATGGGCGTGGGTACCTCTGACCAAATAAACTCACCCCGCTTTAGGAAAATGACGTTAGTGACTGACGAGATTTTTTAAGTAGAGAAACTTAAACAGAGTATATGTTGGGACCTCCCCGTTCAGATAGGATTTTTCGTCTACCAATACGCTAAATTACGCATGTTAGAATTTTACTACGACTGTTTAGATAAATTTGTAGATAGGTCAGACTTTCAGTTGTGCGAGACGGACACAGACAGCCTTTACTTGGCCCTTAGTTCAAACAACTTAGCGGACGTTGTTAAGCCCGCTTTGCGACAGGAATTTTATAGCTCCTACCACCAGTGGTTCCCCGCCGAAGTATGTCCCGACCATAGACCCGTTTTCGTCGCTACCGAGGGTAAAACGCGCGCCCTTTGTCAAAAATGCCGTGAACAAACCTTATTCGACAAGCGGACACCGGGCCTTTTTAAATTAGAATACGAAGGTAGAGGGATGGTTTCCCTCTGTAGCAAGACATATCACTGTTTTGGCGACTACGACAAAACCACCACCAAAGGCTTGAACAAACACCACAACAAAGTAGGCAAACACACATTCCTAGAAGTCCTCAACACACAACAGGCACAGGGTGGGAAAAATATCGGGTTCAGAGCACACAATTCCTCCATCTACACATACGAACAACACCGCAACGCCCTGTCTTACTTTTACATAAAACGACAGGTACATCCCGACAACGTCACCACATCACCCCTCAACATTTAAACTGTCTGTACGAATACACTATTTCTTACGACGTGACGACAATATGACGACTCCCTTCAAGGTCTGGCCTGTGATATTTTTATTGTATAAAAAATTTGTGATATATATCTACCTGTATATATATATGTATTATTGTACATTCATATGTGAAAATATCAATGTTTGATAATGTTAAAAAATATAAAATATAATTATTTTTCAATTGTACATATCACTATGTGAAAATATATTACGTTAAAAAATACACCATATAATTGTATATTCATTTGATAAATAATTACTGCATAATGTACATTTTGTAAAAAATACTATATATATTACCATACTCCTGTTTGATAATACAAAAACACTATTGAATATAAAATAAAAACTATATTAACTAAAACGCTTTTTTGTTACCTATATATCGTCTAAATGTTTGTCTAAATGTTTGTCTAACTGTTTGTATTACTGTTTGTATAACTGTTCGTCTAAATGTATATATATATAAATATATATTTTCCTATTATCTAAAAGTCTAAATGTTATTCTAACACTACCTAAGTTGGCTATAATATATAAAAAAAAATTTACCCCTCTTCTTGTTATCTCAAATCCGCCATCTTGCCTCTCCTCTTCCTATTATCTACCCCTTGTTAGCTCAAATCCGCCATCTTGTTATCTCCCCCTTGTTAGCTCAAATCCGCCATCTTGTTATCTCCCCCTTGTTAGCTCAAATCCGCCATCTTGTTATCTCCCCCTTGTTAGCTCAAGTCCGCCATCTTGCTCCGCCTGAGCTCCTCCTGATTTTCCTTATATAAAAAGTCACCCCGCCATCTTGCTCCTCCTGATTTTCCTTATATAAAAAGTCATCCCGCCATCTTGCTCCTCCTGCGCTCCTCCTTTGCTCCTCCTGAATCCTAACCGTTTTGCGCATACCCTACTACTGATGTTATCTTCCCATTTATAGCGCTGTCTTCCCCTTGCACGTTTGCCTTCAACTCTCCCTTCTATTATGGTCTTCTGCAAAGTGTTATGCCTTTTTATGTGGCCAAAGTATTTTAGGTGCCGAACTTTGATCTCCCTCATTAGTTCTCTTTTCATACCTAGATTTTCTAGGACCTCCTTCTTTGTTTTCTTCTCTTTCCATGAGATACGCCCCATTCATCTATTTATCCACATTTCAAGAGCCTCAATTCTTTCTTCCAAATGCTTATTCATCGTCCATGTTTCTGCACCATACAGAAATGCAGAATATATATAACACTTTATGATTCTCAGTTTTAATTTGTGAGATAACTGTTTAGATGTCAATATATGTTTCATGTTGTTGAATGTAGCTTTGGCCATTCCTATTCTCTTCTTGATTTCTCTTTCACATCTGCCATCTTCTGTTATTATATGACCAAGATATACGTAGCTCTTGACTTGTTCCAGGATTTTCCCATTTACGCTTATCTTTAATGTGGGCTTATCGTCTGTTTTGCTAATTATCATAGTTTTTGTTTTCTCAATATTAATGTCGAGTCCATTCATGACTTATACTGTTCAGTACAATTTATCAATTATGTTGTTAACGTCTTTCCATGCCACGATGTCAAACTGTCCAGTATTTGCTCTCTTTGTCTTCCGCTATCTAATATTCCTTCAGTCTTACATGTTGTCAGGATATATTCCAGCTTTCCTCTTCTCATAACATGCCCACAAAAAATCCACGAACCACGAAGTTACAGACTTTAATAAATTGGTGATTGGGTAGAACAGAAGAATTGAACAGGTACGACAAGGTCACCAATGTGGAACTGATGACAAGAACCAGACAAGTGTCAGTGGAACAAGAGATGACAAGAACCAGACAAGTGTCAGTGGAACAAGAGATGACAAGAACCAGACAAGTGTCAGTGGAACAAGAGGTGAGAGGTAGACGCTGCAGAAGGATAGGACACACATTGAGGAAACCTGTTGATAGCCTTACAATGAAGGAAAGGATCCCGTTACAAGCCCATTGAGGCATATTGGGAATATGGTGTTAGGCCCATATTTTCTTGACCATCGGCACACTAGGGGTGATAGTGTCAGCATCACGCCGGCCGCCTTAACCTTCCCAGAAGTTGCTCTGGTACCCAATTGGGGCTGGGTCGACCCAGGAGCCGTTTGTGGCCTTAAAAAATCCCACCTCATCTGGGGATCGAACCATGGACCACTGAGCAAGGAAGCCAGTGCACTAACCACTAAGCTACCGCGACTCCTGATAGCCTTACAAGACAGTCCTTATTGTTGACGTCACAGAGTAAGAGAATCAGAAACCAAAAATACACGAAGACGGGGAGTGGAGTCAGAATGAAAGGCATAAACAAGACCTAGAGCGGATGGGGCACAGGACAGAGCATTAGGGGCCTTACTTTATTGAAGGTCTATGTTCCACGGTAGTTGGGGTCTATGTTCCACGGTAGTTGGGGTCTATGTTCCACGGTAGTTGGGGTCTATGTTCCACGGTATTTGGGGTCTATGTTCCACGGTAGTTGGGGTCTATGTTCCACGGTAGTTGGGGTCTATGTTCCACGGTATTTGGGGTCTATGTTCCACGGTAGTTGGGGTCTATGTTCCACGGTAGTTGGGGTCTATGTTCCACGGTAGTTGGGGTCTATGTTCCACGGTAGTTGGGGTCTATTTTCCACGGTAGTTGGGGTCTATGTTCCACGGTAGTTGGGGTCTATGTTCCACGGTAGTTGGGGTCTATGTTCCACGGTAGTTGGGGTCTATGTTCCACGGTAGTTGGGGTCTATGTTCCATGGTAGTTGGGGTCTATGTCTATAGAAGAATGGGGCGTATCTCATGGAAAGAGATGAAAACAAATAAGGAGGTCCTAGAAAATCTAGGTATGAAAAGAGAACTAATGAGAGGGTCAAAGTTCGGCAGCTAAAATACTTTGGCCACATAAAAAGGCATAACACCTTGCAGAAGACCATAACAGAAGGGAGAGTTGAAGGTAAACGTGCAAGGGGAAGACAGCGCTATAAGTGAGAAGATAACATCAAGAGATGGACGGGAAAGAGTCTATCAGAGTGTACCACCAAGACAAGAGACAGAAGACGTTGGAGATCCATTACAGCCAACCTCCGTTGTGGAGATGGCAACTGATGATGATGATGTTGCACGGTAGTTGGGTTGAGGGGTCATAATAATGACGGGATGATAATCATGATATAATTTGTTTGCTACAAGTATTTTACTTGTAATTTTCATGATGTAATTTGTTTGCTACAAGTATTTTACTTGTAATTTTGATGATACAATGTGTTTGCTACAAGTATTTTACTTGTAATTTTCATGATATAATGTGTTTGCTACAAGTATTTTACTTGCAATTTTGATGATATAATTTTTTTGCTTCAAGTATTTTACTTGTAATTTTGATGATATAATGTGTTTACTACAGGTATTCTACTTGTAATTTTGATGATATAATTTGTTTGCTACAAGTATTTTACTTGTAATTTTGATGATATAATGTGTTTGCTACAAATATTTTACTTGTAATTTTGATGATATAATGTGTTTCCTACAAGTATTTTACTTGTAATTTTGATGATATAATTTGTTTGCTACAAGTATATTACTTGTAATTTTGATGATGTAATGTGTTTGCTACAAATATTTTACTTGTAATTTTGATGATATAATTTTTTTACTACAAGTATTTTACTTCTAATTTAAAGCTGAAATGTAAAAAAAAAGGTAAAATGTCTAATATACCACACAAGATAAATGAATCGTTTATAATTACTTTCTTTCTTTAACCAGTTAGACAGGTGTGGTGGAAATAATGGGAACCACGAAAAAACGGGAACACACACCTGTCCAGGGATGGAAAGCAATGTGTACGTTACAGATGAGTTTAGAAGAAAAGTGTTCAAACACAGCTCGCGCTAATGGCACTGCGCAGTATCAATTACAATAAAAAAAAAATAATAAGGGACACGTTAAACAATTGTTTTACTAGAAATGTGTTTAACCATTAACTCTGGTGATACCACTGGCCACCCAGTTAAACAAAGACACGACAAGGGTTAAACAAATGACAACCAGGAGATGAACATTGACATGGGCATGTTGCACTTTTTAAATGGGTCAAAGACCGGGAAATGTCATAAATAATTCTTTTAGATCGTGTTATCGTGTCCTGGCAATTAATTTTACATGTCTGCTTGTGTGTTTGTATCTGTGAGTCTGCTTGTGGGTATTGGATTGTATGTGTTTTTATTTCCTTTATCTGCTCTCACATTTCGCAGCATTAACGCAGGAAGTTTAAGTCACATTCCGTGGATTTTTATATCAGTATATTGGTTATTAGACGGTGAAATTTTTAAACATGATATTGTGTTAATGTAATGTGTAACATTTTATAGAATACCGTTGAAATGTGTATCAGTTTTTTCTCTATGTTATTGGAGGATATTTTTAACAATGACTACATGACTCATCCGAATGTGACCTTCGCCAAAGCAAGAGGTCAGTTGTTGGTCAAGCGTTGCTGTCAAGCATCATAAAATTTTCCCGGTATACAATGTTCCTCACCGATAACAAAACGCCCGGTGGAATGTAACAATGTCATGCTTGGAAGAAGGTGTTAGTTCGCAGCTAACAGTGGGCCCCAGGGACGCTCGTTTAAGACCAACGACCATAAAGAACTATGCTTTGAACAAAGAGAGGGCTATTCACCTAAAACTTAAAGGTTGTAGAACAGGGTCCGGTATAACCTTGAAGCTATCAAGTCATGGAAAATGTGTAACTATAACATTCCAGAACACCTTTCAGTACGAGGCATTTCGTTTCATTGTCATTAAATTCTACGAAACAGGACTTGTAGAGTCAAGAACAGACATAAATGGTGCACTAGTAGAAGACGTTATAACAACACCACTTCTCAAAATTCACCTTTATCACACTAAGAACAAAATTATGACCCAGGGGACTGCCGCAGCTATCGAATCATGGCTAGAAACAGAATTTGAAGAATTAAAAGAATCTGCAAAAATTGTAACTGATGTTGAGTTAGAAAACACTAAAATGGACTCCGCTGTTTCTATGCCCCACTTGGCAGTAGACTCAATGATTCCAGGCATAAGTGACTTTACTACCGACAACGACATTCTCAACATCAGCTGCAACCCAATGTCTCACAGTGAATCAGAAATTCTACCTTCTGCAGTATTGGATACAATAACAGACACCCCTACAATTTCTAAACCTATGTTGGCCATCGAATACCCCATGGACCATGAAAATATACGAAAAGCTGAAACTGTATCTCTTGAGCAACAAAAAGAAGACACCACGACGAAGTTACCTGTGTCGTGCTGCCAGGAGCTAATGCAAAATATGGAGGACACGCTACGAAGTTTAATTGGTGATCTCATGTCTAGTATACAGACATCGCTCAAGGCCGAAAACGAACTTCTTAAAAGGGAGATAGTATCTCTGAGGGAAGACAATTCTAGCATGAAGGACATCATCGAAAAACTGCAGAGAGACTTCTCACTCTATAAGATAAGACAACCAGATCATCCTCAAACAATAGTAGAAGATTGCGAAGAATCCATACATAAAAATACGCCAAATCAGCAAAAAGGTCACCACCAAACTGTACACAAAAAACACGAAGAGACACTCACAAACACAACATATCCCATTGGAGTCAAAATTACCAACAGATTTCAAGTTCTTGAGGATTGTTCAACAGAAAATGAGCAGGTATCAGCATCCCTACCAGACAACGTTCCAGTGCCCGAAAACCAAATTCACAAATCTCAGAGCCATCACAACAGTCCACAAAAAGAACACCACAAAAAGGCAGCAGCATCAATCTAATAGAAAACAAAGTGAAGAAATACGTAGTGACGTTACACATATTGTAATTGGTGACTCCCTCTTGAAGGGTATTTATTGTGAAAGAATGTCCACTACAAGAGAAGACATCGTTTCAGTTATGACAGTGCCGGGGGCTGGTATTAAAAGACTACTGGACATAATTAATAAGTTCGATATTAATCACAAGATAACAAAAACAACACTACACGTAGGAATTAATGATATCATGAATGAGCAGAGCCTAAACCCCTCAGGATTGGTGGCTACAATAAAACAAAAATTTCCCAAAGCCTCCATCTTTATTTCATCAATCATACCACCATGCTATGGGTTTCAGCGTCGCACAGCGGACACTTACAACACAAAACTACAGAACTATTGTAAACAAAACGGCCTTGGCTTCATCAACAATACTCCATTCTTTACATCTAACTCAGGAGCACCTAAGAAACGACTCTACAGAGATCAAATTCACACATCCACACTGGGAAGCAGTATCCTGGCCAAAAACATAAAATATCCAGAAAGGACACAACAAGACAGCTCAACCCATATAGAGAATGCAACGAAATCTACTGAGACATCAACATATAATTACAACACATCACAAACCCCACCTACCCCTCAAAGAAGCACACCTATTGCAAGCAGGCAGCCTTCCAGCTATCACAACGCCACTTTCAATCAGGAAGCCGAATCTTATGATACCATGTTTCCCCCATTAGTCACAAAGCAGCCCCACTCAGGTACCTCTACCAACAGTATTCCAATGTCCCAGGCGCAGAATACTCCTACCAACACTACAACAAGGACGGAAGAAATCAGAGATCACCATGCTTCCTCCCCTAGTTCTTATTATCGTCCTCAGTGGAACCCTGAACTTGTCTATCTGATGCAATTCAGCCCTGCGTCACTTAGACAAGCATTAATGATGTCTGCCCAAAGTCATCCCTATTATATGCCCGGCAGAGACGTCAGTTATTGACGAACAAACACTTTGCTTCACTAAATCTCTGTTACTACAGCCTTCACTCCATTTGAACATTTGTTGATTTTTTAATACAACGGTAATAATCAGAACTTTTAATAGTTTATCGGTTAATATCCTCTAAAAAAAAATTTTCTTTGATTACTTATTTCGTTACAATTTAAATTTCTTATTATCACGCGTAGCTTCAATTTGTTAGAATTTTCGGTGTTAAGGTGTGAAGTGTTGTATACTTAACTTGTCTGACTTGTGACTATTATTAATTTCTTCCATCTCTCGTTTAACTTCACTTTGTTGTGTTGAGCAGTTCTGGTGTGATATGTTGTATGCCTGATTGTTTTGTGACAATTTTCATATACTCAGTTGAAATTGTTTTTATTAGTTGTATTAATTATTTTAATATTGTATTTTCTGCAATTTCTCATTTCTTGAATTCCACTTCCTTGGTGAAGTATTAATTCGTAAAAATATTTTGCGCTTTTTGTGTGCATAGCCTAACTGTTTTTTAACTTGTATTTTTTTTTTATTATTTTTTTTATTTTTTTTAAAATATATCTTTCTTTTTACTATACAAGCATGGCTGGTAATTATGTACCGTGGCTTCACAAGGATGGTCTACGACTTGGTCATCTGAATATTTACCATCTTCTAGGTAAACTCCCCGAACTTACATACATTCTAAGTAATAATTTTCACATTTTTGGACTTTCAGAAAGTCGCCTAAATGACAGAATAACAGACGATGACATTGCGTTAAATGGTTTTAAAACTATTCGGCGAGACGCAAGCAAAAAACAAGAGACAGGTATAACAGTTTATATTTCCACTTCCCTTAATTTTCGCCGCAGAAACGACTTAGAGACAGCAGAGATAGAATGTGTATGGTTGGAAATAAAGCTACCGAATCAGGGCCCATTTCTGGTGGGATATCTTTATCGAAATCCTAGTGCAGGACCTATATGGTACGAAGATTTCACCATAATGATGGACAATGTATTTGCCACAGTCAAGGAGGTTGTTCTTCTTGGTGATTTCAACATCGATATACACAATTCAAATCTAACATGGAAAAATATAATATTATCGTACAACTTAAAACAAATAGTTAACCAGCCTACAAGAGTAACACAAGCATCAACCACACTAATCGACCACATCTACGTAACTTGCCCAGAAAACATCATAGAATGCTCTGTCCCTAATATTGCAATGAGTGACCACTATCCAGTATGCTGTACATGGTCAAAGAATAAATGTAAAGTTCCAAAAAAAATAAACATGTAAGTATCAAATTTAGAAGTTTCAAACATTTCAGTAAGGAATTATTTTTAAATGACTTGCTAACTGCACCTCTCGCCCGTGTTTACCAACTTCCTGATCCGGATGACGCTATTGAATACTGGACAAAAATTTTTTATAATGTTTTTGACACGCACGTACCAGCTAAGGAAATTCGCGTCAAACGACAAT
The DNA here is from genome assembly GCA_024509875.1 of Oreohelix idahoensis. Classification (NCBI taxonomy): domain Eukaryota; kingdom Metazoa; phylum Mollusca; class Gastropoda; order Stylommatophora; family Oreohelicidae; genus Oreohelix; species Oreohelix idahoensis. Next base: position 208,076 of record JAMPIV010018493.1, read on the forward strand.
TAAAATCTCCGTGGATCACGCAGGAAGTGTTGGAGGCTATGAGGCAGAGAGATCAAGCGCACAAAAATAAGGACCTCAACACATACAGGGTATACAGGAACAAAGTTCAATATTTAATTCGGAAAGAAAAGAAAAATCGTTTTAGAAATATAGTTCAGAACAAATCAAATAGTAAGGAAATATGGAAGGCAATTAACACCTTAGCGAAAAAACGTAATGCACCAGACTCATTCTCTTCCAACACTTCATTTACTTGCACCGACTTCAGCAATCACTTTCAAGCAGAAATAAACGGTCTGAAATCCACAATACCACCTTCCTGTAGTGACTTAGACAAACTTTCAGCATTCTGTAAAAACAAATGTACAAACTCAGTTCCACCCGACATTCCTTTTATGACAGTTAATGAAGTGTATAACTATCTTATTGGCCTTAAGGATAATAGCTCATCAGGGCTTGACGGAATTAGTAATCGAATACTGCGTTACGCCGCACCAGCTATTAGTGATTCACTAACTTTTTTATATATAATCAATGTATTGCTAAAAGTTATTTTCCTTCAGCCTTTAAGATTGCCAAAGTATATCCTCTCTTCAAACCTGGCTCGTCAGATAACAGTAATCTTGGTAACTATAGACCTATTTCTCTTTTATCATCGCTTTCTAAACCACTAGAAAAACACATACATAAAGCAACACTACATTACCTAGTTAGCAATGACTTGCTAATTGACAGTCAGTCAGGGTTTCGACAAAAGCATTCATGCCACACAGCTCTAACTAAGATGATAGACAACTTGCACCTAAACATAAATAACGATAACATATGTGGAGCAATCTTTGTAGACTTTAGGAAAGCATTTGATATGTTAGATCACGCTGTTTTAATAAGAAAATTAGAAACAATGAAAGTTAACTTTAAACTAGTGACATTACTTAAATCATTCCTGTCCGACAGACAGCAAGTAGTGTGGTACAATAACTCCTTGTCAAGCCCAACTATTATTGACACTGGTTCCTCAGGGTTCTATTCTCGGCCCTCTACTTTTTTCCATTTACATAAATGACCTTCCACTACACATCGAGCACTCATCCTGCGACCTATTTGCCGATGACTGTACCATTTATACTAGTGATAAAAGTTGCAACACGCTAGAAATATTATTACAAAGCGACACAGACAATCTTATTAAGTGGAGCAATGAAAACTGCATGCAAATAAATATCACTAAAACAAAATGTATGATAATATCAACTAGACAAAAATTACAAAACTCGCCGAAAACAACACTTCAGCTCTACATTGGAACCTCTTTAATTGAAAATGTAAATGAATATAAAACACTAGGACTCATAATTGACCAACATTTAAGTTGGAATTCGCATGTACAAGCACTGACCAAACAAACGGCACAAAAAGTTTACCAGTTAGCTAAAATCAAACATTTCCTAGATGAGGAGACACGAAAAATGTTCTATACATCCCAGATACAAACACATCTAGACTATTGTTCCACAATTTGGGATGGCTGCACCATGTCCAACACTAAAAGACTCTTTTCATTACAAAAACGTGCAGTGCGCCTAATTTCAGACAAAAACCTCACACAGTGTGTAGACGCATATACATATCTTAACATATTACCACTAAGAAAGCGCCTTCTCTTCAACAAAGCCAAATTTATTCACAAAATCTTGTCACAGAATGCTCCAACGTATCTGTGGCCTATTTTCAAATACAGCGGAAGACGCAGTCAACGCTTAAATAAATTACACATGCCCAAGCCTAGGCTCGACTTATTCAAGAAAAGTTTAGCTTTTTCTGCTGCTCATCTGTGGAATACTCTTCCACACGACTTAAAAAATACTCTTAGTCCATATTCATTCAATCACAGACTTTTCAAATACATCATGAGTGCAGATTATATGCCACCCTAATTTCGTTATGTTCTTAAATAATTACGCTGTCACCTCAGGGGCGCATTCCCATAGTCAGTTATGACTGAAGGGGCTATTATTATTATTATTATTATTACATAACATCATATGTAGGTTTTAAAGTTAATTTTGTCCTGTTTAGTATAAATTATGATACGCATCTGTAAATTTGTGTAACTGTTATTGTACTGTTACAATGTTGGGATTTTATTTTATTGTACTTTCTTGTTATTTTATTATTTAAGTAACATTTAGGATACGTGTGAGAATAAATAGATTAACTATGGAAGAAGAGAGAAAGGAAGGGCAGAATGTTAGACGGGCCTGCGTGACCAATTCTAAACCCTTTGAAAATAAAGTTCGTTCGTTCGTTCTATCTATCTATCTATCTATCTATCTATCTATCTATCTATCTATCTATCTATCTATCTATCTATCTATCTATCTATCTATCTATCTATCTATCTATCTATCTATCTATCTATCTATCTATCTATCTATCTATCTATCTATCTATCTATCTATCTATCTATCTATCTATCTATCTATCTATCTATCTATCTATCTATCTATCTATCTATGTATCTATCTATCTATCTATCTATCTATCTATCTATCTATCTATCTATCTATCTATCTATCTATCTATCTATCTATCTATCTATCTATCTATCTATCTATCTATCTATCTATCTATCTATCTATCTATCTATCTCTGATAATGTTTGTACTTTTCAACATATGTTATGTCATGCTTATAAGTAATTAATGTTAATATGAGTGTGCTATATTATTATTTTACTTTACAACGTTGAATTCCTTGAATTTGATATGTAAAATGCATATGAGAATAAATGAATTCAGTATGAAAGGTGAGAGAAAGGAAGGGCAGAATGTCAGACGGGCCTGCGTGCCCAATTCTCAACCCTTTGAAAATAAGTTCGTTCGTTCGTTCGTTCGTTCGTTCGTTCGTTCGTTCTAGCAAACTGTAAACGTACGCTGTTATATTACCTTTGTAATGTTGCATGCCTTCATATTAATGCTTAAAGTAACATGTGGGAATGAAAGGATATAATATACAAGATAAATGAGAGTGGAAGGGCAGAATGTTAGACGGGCCTGCGCGCCCAATTCTTAACCCTTCGAAAATAAAGTTTGTTCGTTCGTTCGTTCGTTCGTTCTTACCTCCCTAGTTGTTTTATGTTCGTGATTGTCTCTCTAATTGTTTTAAGTTCTTGATTGTCTCTCTTGTTGTTATTGTTCTTGATTGTCTCTCTAGTTGGTAATGTTCTTGATTGTCTCTATAGTTGTTAATGTTCTTGACTGCCTCTCTTGTTTCTCTGGCAGTTTTGTGTTCTTGATTATCTCTCTTGCTGTTTTATGTTTTTGTTTGTATTTTAGTTGTTATATTTTCTTGATTATCGCTCTAAATTGTTTATGTTCTTGATTGCCACTCTCAAATGGTTTTATGTCTCTCTTTCAGGTTGTTTATGTTCTTATCGTCTGATCTATTCTAGAGCGTAGATCTTTCATATAAATTACAGTTGTTGTTCAATCCCGTGCTACCCAGAAAACCCAAAATGGCGGCATCACAGAATGGCTCTCATTAGATGACTGGACAGTCATAATCAACTGTAATTAGCAGTACTTTCATACATCTGCAATCTTAATCATCAGCCATGAACGATGTCTTGATTCATTGAGTTCAGAATCAAAATTAGACGAGTTATGGAAACCCAATACCGTCATCTGGGATTCTACCACATTATTCAAAGACAGAAATAACATACAATAAAACACGGCTAATTTTCTTTTTATAAACTGCTTCGTTCCATGCGTCTAGAATATTCTAGAAAACTCTCAATTGTCGCTTGTGAATTATGAGTTCAACAGACCGATGTATGTCATATTTGTATGAATAATTCAACGTCTTTAGGACACCAGGGAATAAAATCTACAGCTACCACATTATGTAGAATACACACGCATGCACACACACACACACTCACACACTCAAACACACGCTCACGAGCACACACACACATACACATACACAGTGCGGTAAAGGGGAAATATATGCTTTATATTTTGCTAGTCTTTCTGCTCCTGGTGGAGCAATGGCCTTTAATCATGACTGTCCAAGCTTCTTTTTTTACGACATCTATTCAAGCTATGTCCACGTACTTTGTGTCCTTCATTTGTCGTCTCCATTTCTTTAATCCACGTGTTTTGCGTCCTTCCCTATTTCTTCTACATCGGCCTTGTGGCTCAAATATGTGACTTCCTTCTTGTACTGCCTATTGTATACGTTGTGGAAGTAGTACATTACAAAGAAATATTGCTACTGAGAAAGTGGGGCGTAACAGGAAGTAATGCCATGAAACAAAGTAACATATTACCAACAAGTACTCTTCTTCTCATTTCTATTTTTACTCATTATTGCAGCATAGCGCCACCACTACTGCTGGTTTCCTTGCAGGAATACGCATCAAAGTAGTCATATGATCTTTAAACTGTAGTTTCTGTAGTTACTTGTTTTACATGATGTAGCGAGAGGTAAAGATAGCATGATGATGATATCCTGGACAAATAGATGTATCAGTTGATACCAGGATAGAGCCAGATAAGAGACTGGTCTTAAAAGAAATACCCCATTCTCTGAAAAGAGTAATGGTGTATCGACATCAAAGATATAGTCAAGCTGTATAGGTTCCTAGATGAGATGGTAATGTACTATCTTAAGTTACTATGATGGCCCTCTCCAGACTAACCTTAGACAATGACTCTGCTAGGAGTAATTAACTAACCAACAAGAACAATGAATAAAACTTAAATAATTCAATAAAGACTGTTGGTGCAATTTATAATTTATTTATGTACAAGATCTTTCTTTGTTCTGTTGGGTAATTTGCAAATACAATCAAATAGATTCAAAAAATATAAATGGTTTCACTTTCAAGTATTTATATTACATTTACAGTTAAATGGTAACTAACACAGTTCATATTCATCTGTTTTCTTGATTTTTGATGAAAACTGTCTTTCTTCTGTGCTAAACTTGAACCAATGTTAATATTATTATACCATAAGTTACTATGTTCTTTAACACCACATGCTTGTGTTTCATCATTTCACTGTTCTTTTGTAGATAATAAACTCGTAGGTTATATGTTCCATGTTCTTGGATTCTTAAGTTTTTAATTTCTTTGGTGTGGTAAAGTTTTGTAAAGTCAAGTAGCCCCAAACAAGGCTACTTATCTTGAAAAAGTCTTTTTAGGCCTTGCCCAGCAATGTAACTGGAAAGAATCCCACAACTGCAGTTCTTCCAATCTTAAAGGTGGTACTGTTGATGACCCCCTGACATTTTACAAGGGCTCTGAACAACAAGAGCTTCCTCCAGCTGACTTAGGCATGATAGAATTAGTAAAATCTTCAAGGCAGTATTTAAAACATATATCCTACGTAGTTTCGTTCACCATCTTCCTATCCAGTCAGGAGGTAGGATAAGACAGTTCAGATAAGATGCGGTTACTCATGAGAATCATAGTAAGTCAAAAATAATATACCGGTAATTCATTCAGTTAATAGCACACTATTCCAGTAACTCTCTGATTACAGTTTGTTCATGATTTGCTTCCTAAAAATCAGATAGGCCTTGTGGAAAATGTTAAGATACAACTCAATTTATTCAGTAAAACAATGTCTTTCATTCTTTTCAATAGGGTGGTCCATTCCAGCAAGTTTAACATTTTCAAAATACTTTCCTAAACTATCATCACAATCTACTCGTACATCTGCTTTCATTTGACAATTTAATTTGGTTAACACATGCTTGAATTCCTTCCAAGAACTACACAGCGATTCTACACACATTTATCCACTTCTATAAGGCACATATCAATTATAGACTGCTCAAAAAAAGTTAAAGGCCACTTTCAATTTTTAGGTCATTTCAACTAAGCTGTTTTTTTTTTAAACCTGAACACTCAGTCAAAAAAGTTTTGCTGCATTTTGTTGCATGCTTAAACAATGTTTGTTAATCTGACAATAAATCAAATCTGTGTATACCAAAATATATATATATGTAATTACATTCTCTCTTACCCACAATCCCATGCAGACCGGCTTTTAATGGTTCTACAGACTGTTTTCACCTTCATATGGCAATGGAGTCTGGTAGTAGACGTTATCGCTCGTGTCTGTGATTTGAATTTTGCGGCAAGCGTTTGACTGGCGATATCTTCCGCTAGTTATATTCAGTTGTCTTTAGTACCAGAAAGCATCTAGGCTAAAGTATTTTGCAGTCTCGTAAAAGTATAAATTTTAGGCGTTCTGTGCTAGTATGAAAAATCTGAAATCGTTCTAGTTTCTATATCTCTGAACGGATTTCCTTCATCTAAAGCTTATATTATTCTCAGGACTAAGTTCTATCTATTCTCTTTTCCTCGGTTAATCCGACTTTTCACTGGAGCAGCCTGAACAGTGGTAAATACGACATGGGTCAAGCTTCGCTGCCTTCAAATCCCAATTCCTTCTGTCCTACACCAGTTCCAGTGAAAATATAAATATATGCCAATAGCTAATTATCGAATTTAGCCCTTAATTACTAAGGTATACCGTTTATAACTGCACATTGCCTTTCGAAAAATTGTCAACATCTACACTTTCTCGTCTTCATACTAAAATGCCTTACAAAATATTAGCATTGCGTGTACCGAGCTGCCGTTTTGATTGGTTGCTTGACTTCTCGGAATTTCTGTACGGTGTAATGTTTTGAATGATGGCCGAGATAGGATTCAGACTTCATTACACATGACATGGCCAGCTCCAGGGAATACCCCCCCACACATTGGTGGAGCAGTAGTCTTATTCTTTCATTGTCTCCTCACAAACTATATGGCACCACAAGGTAATACCTCACAGACTATCTGGCACCACAAGCTAATACCTCACAGACTATCTGGTACCACAAGGTAATACTTCACAGACTATGGGGCACCGTAAGGTAATACCTCACAGACTATATGGCACCACGAAGTAATACTTCACAGACTATCGGGCACCATAAGGTAATACTTCACAGACTATCGGGCACCACAAGGTAATGCTTTACAGACTATCTGGCACCACAAGGTAATACTTCACAGACTATGGGGCACCGTAAGGTAATACCTCACAGACTATCTGGCACCACAAGGTAATACTTCACAGACTATCGGGCACCACAAGGTAATACTTCACAGACTATCGGGCACCACAAGGTAATACTTCACAGACTATCTGGCACCACAAGGTAATACTTCACAGACTATCGGGCACCACAAGGTAATACTTCACAGACTATCGGGCACCACAAGGTAATACCTCACAGACTATTTGGCACAACAAGGTAATACTTCACAGACTATCTGGCACAACAAGGTAATACTTCACAGACTATCTGGCACCACAAGGTAATACTTCACAGACTATCGGGCACCACAAGGTAATACTTCACAGACTATCGGGCACCACAAGGTAATGCTTCACAAACTATCTGGCACCACAAGGTAATACTTCACAGACTATCGGGCACCACAAGGTAATACTTCACAGACTGTCGGGCACCACAAGGTAATACTTCACAGACTATCGAGCACCACAAGGTAATACTTGAGAGACTATCGGGCACCACAAGGTAATACTTCACATACTTTCGGGCACCACAAGGTAATACTTCACAGACTATCGGGCACCACAAAGTAATACTTTACAGACTATTGGGCACCACAAGGTAATGCTTCACAGACTATCAGGCACCACAAGGTAATACCTCACAAACTATTTGGCACAACAAGGTAATACTTCACAAACTATCTGGCACAACAAGGTAATACTTCACAGACTATCTGGCACCACAAGGTAATACTTCACAGACTATCGGGCACCACAAGGTAATACTTCACAGACTATCGGGCACCACAAGGTAATGCTTCACAAACTATCTGGCACCACAAGGTAATACTTCACAGACTATCGGGCACCACAAGGTAATACTTCACAGACTGTCGGGAACCACAAGGTAATACTTCACAGACTATCGAGCACCACAAGGTAATACTTGAGAGACTATCGGGCACCACAAGGTAATACTTCACATACTTTCGGGCACCACAAGGTAATACTTCACAGACTATCGGGCACCACAAGGTAATACTTCACAGACTATCGGGCACCACAAGGTAATGCTTCACAGACTATCTGGCACCACAAGGTAATACTTCACAGACTATCGGGCACCACAAGGTAATACTTCACAGACTATGGGACACCGTAAGGTAATACCTCACAGACTATCTGGCACCACAAGGTAATACTTCACAGACTATCGGGCACCACAAGGTAATACTTCACAGACTATCTGGCATCACAAGGTAATACTTCACAGACTATCTGGCACCGCAAGGTAATACTTGAGAGACTATCGGGCACCACAAGGTAATACTTCACAGACTATCTGGCACCACAAGGTAATACTTCACAGACTATCTGGAACCGCAAGGTAATACTTCACAGACTATCTGGCACCACAAGGTAATACTTCACAGACTATCGGGCACCACAAGGTAATACTTCACAGACTATCGGGCACCACAAGGTAATACTTCACAGACTATTTGGCACAACAAGGTAATACTTCACAGACTATTTGGCACAACAAAGTAATACTTCACAGACTATCTGGCACCACAAGGTAATACTTCACAGACTATCTGGCACCACAAGGTAATACTTCACAGACTATCGGGCACCACAAGGTAATACTTCACAGACTATCTGGCACCACAAGGTAATACTTCACAGACTATCGGGCACCACAAGGTAATACTTCACAGACTATCGGGCACCACAAGGTAATACTTCACAGACTATCGGGCACCACAAAGTAATACTTGAGAGACTATCGGGCACCACAAGGTAATACTTCACATACTTTCGGGCACTACAATGTAATACTTCACATACTATCGGGCACCACAAGGTAATACTTCACAGACTATCGGGCACCACAAGGTAATGCTTAACAGACTATCTGGCACCACAAGGTAATACTTCCCAGACTATCGGGCACCACAAGGTAATACTTCACAGACTATCGCGTACCCTAAGGTAATACTTCACAGACTATCTGGCACCCTAAGGTAATACTTCACAGACTATCTGGCACCACAAGGTAATACTTCAGAGAAAGTAGTGTGTTACAAATACTACTGTTTTGACTTCCTGCCACGAAATAAGCTAGTTCTCTTTTCGGGTCTTCAATTCTCTCCGGCATTATTACTCTGCAACTCCTTTTACGTGCTAATTCTTGCAGTATTTGCTGTTTTCGCTTTTATCGTTCAATGTTTTCTTATCATGCCGAGCCACTCCCTTACTATTACCTATCCACTTGGCCTGTTTCTGGAACAAAATATACTCCTATTTGTGCAGAGGGAAGTTGTGTGTGTATATACTAAGTTGTAGAACAGCTTCCTGCCGACAGAAAAGGTGGCCGTAAGTAGTGAGACGAGTTGACTGAACATACGTTTGCTATGGGGACATTGGCAGCAGATAATTGCCACAAACCATGTTGGTCAGGTTTTCCAATATAGATGACAGACGTTAACAGGATATAAGGTGTCTGTTCGCAAATATGACGTGACCAAATACACGGTAGATTTTACTAGGATGTCGGAAGGTGACAATGTTGTTAAAGATTAAGACACTAACAGTTATTTAATACTTCTGGCAGATTGACTGTATTATGATAATCAACTACGAGAAAGTAACATCTTGGAAAATATTGTCAGGGATAGATTTGTATAGTAGTGAATTTGTAAACATAATAAGTAACAACGAAAGTGACAAGACCTTAAATGGTTATGGAGTTTGAAAATACCATGTAAAGGGCAATATCTTGTCATTAATAATATTCTACATGAGGGATTTTTTTTTTTTTTTTTTTTTCTTAACCAGCGCGGCAAGTCGGCCCAATGACACCATTGCGAGCGGAGCTTTCAGGGGTCATTGCGAGGCTGGGGAACCTGAGGACTTTCCCCGACCAAAGGAGCCGTTCAGCTATTCACAAATATTTCTTGCAATTGGTGGTCGCCAGTGGCCATTACACCAGCGCGGCTCCCGAGACGCTAAGATAGACTGCTCCTAATTGGATCTCGCCTCAACGAAGTAGCATGGATGTGTCGGCGAATATTTTGCTTATAACATACCGCTTTGTCAGACTACTTCACTGACTTCTAATTTCGTCATGGAGAAACTATAAACAGGAACACGGAATATTAGGACCCAAATATAGGACTGGCCATAGGACTGGAAGTGAATTCTAAGATTAGAAGGGAGTGAATCCAGAGTCATTACTTTGCGCCTTAAGTTCTCGGATCCTTCTTCAAGTGCACCCAGTATGGCAGCACACACAGCTGAGAGATACGGCATCTTAAACAGTTGCCGGACAATGTTCGGACGTTTCTTGTGCAAAACGTATGTGATCGTCCGATATCGGAGTAAGTTATAATATGTACATTTTATCATTTAATATTTGCATTTTGACATGTTTAATTTGCTTGTGCATGTACAATTGCATATGAAGCTGGCAATCTCATCACTGTAAATAACTTGACACATGAACCACCATTGCAAGAACTGGTGGCTGCTTCGTGCGGGTTTCCTTATAAGAAATCAACCGCAGAGGGGCCCCAGTCTCCATAAAGAGCAGGGAGTGGATGGTGATATCATAGGGTATATATTTATTACACTAAAACTTTATTAAGTTTTATATGTATGTTCACGCATATTTCAGTTGTCGAGTTCCGCCGTCCAACAACATTTGCATTCGACTCATTGGGATTACAATTAACGCTCAGGGAGTGTAAAATTTATGAGGAAGATGAAGCGGTGAATTGAAGCGGAGATCACCTCATGATCATATCAGGAGACCCAATACAAAAAAAGAGGCATTTGATTCCTTCTTTTGTGGTTCAAGTTGTCAACAGTTGACGCTAGACACCAATATCAGACGGGTCTTGGAGACGCTAGACAACCCTTGTAGTTACCTCAGCATTAATACGTGCTACAGCCACCAAACTTGACTATTGAAGAGAAAGACCAGTCCAAGACAACAATGGAAACCAACAACGACTGAAGCAGACGCACATCGACACCACACGGGCAGCTAAGTACCAAAAAGGCGCATCCAATGGACGTTTCAAATATTTTCCTATTATCATCATGTAGCATGTCCTTTGCAGAACGTCGCTCTCATCACAGCCCGCCTGAAAGACTCTTGATCTCTAGCCAGCCCTCCTGCCTCCTCCATTGTCATGATTTCTTGGCAATATTCATTCAGTAGTTTGCCATTGCTTTCTGAACGGTTCTGGCCGCTTACCAACTTTGGTCCCTGGTGCGCTCTGAAGCCCGATACCAGGCCGAGCCAGCTCCTGCCTTCAAAGTCGTTGTTGAATAAATCGATCATCCATCTCTTCCGCCAGCAGCTGTGTGTACTAATGAGGGGGGACTCCCTCCTTTACATTTGCTCAGCGTAGTTTAGCCGGCTAGCCAAAGCCGTTGCCCGGGGGGTGGCGCTGCCGTACACAATCAGACTCTGGGAGCCATACGTGAGCTGGGCAGAAGCGGGGGAGCCAAATAGGATCCAGGCCATCCTAAAAGGGATGTGGCTGCCTCTCACCATGAGGTACTATCCCTTACACACTCCTGCCCTACCCCCCATTTTCCTATTACCTACCACAATTTAATATCCTCCAATGATGGTAAATATCATCGCTTCATTTTTATAAACAACTTTATTTCACATTGTTAACCATAAGTGATTATTAAACCTGTTTATCTTAAACTTTAAATCGATAGTTGTATTAATCACTATTGAGTGAATTGTACGTCTGCACCTGTATGAGTAATATTGTTTTAAATACATAACAATATAGAGCTATTAAATTAATAGTTGCTGAATCACCTTCAGCTGGCGGCTCAGAAATACGAGCAAATATATTCCCTCGCAGAAGGGGCGGGAGAATAATAGGTTTATGACAGCTTAGATAATCTCAATTGTTATGCACGATTTTCTTTAAAATCCTGTGAGGCTCCCATAAACAGAAGCATCATTCTTCTATTTATAGCTTTGCCAAGAGTAATCTTGAGCGAAGGTTGATGACCTTTGAGGAGCCTCGTTATTATATTCCAAGTTTGGCCATTACTGGACCACTACCACGGAGCAGGGGAGGCAATACTGTCAAACGTCCACGTAATTACGAACGCAGTTTGATGCCTATGCAGTTTCAAATATTCATAAACCAAGGCATATCGATAGAGACATAATTTATATAAATATTGAGGGACTGGAAGCCATAAAAGCCATCTCATAACCTCAGAAGATTGGAACCAGGCCAGGAGGAAGGCAGCCGATATGATAGTATGGCGCTCTCTCTGGCAAATCTCTACACCCCAGGGAAGGAGAAGAAGAAGAACGAAGTAAGTAAGAAAGTCATGAAGAATGAACTCAGAAATCGAAAATAAAAGTAACAAACATTCAGCGAGAAGTGGACTATTAAAATGTGGTCATGAATATTTATATTTCTTTTGTAACAAGCAGTTACATTTATTGCTACATCTTTGAGCTCATCTTCAAGTACCATGGCAACTAGAGCAGGTGATTATGTCGCTCCACAACTTCCTGTGGACTCAGTATAATATTATCAATAATATACTTCCCGTGTACTCAGTATTCTAATATCAATAATATACTTCCTATGGACTCAGTATTCTAATATCAATAATATACTTCCTGTGGACTCAGTATTCTAATATCAATAATATACTTCCTATGGACTCAGTATTCTAATATCAATAATATACTTCCTGTGGACTCAGTATTCAAATATCAATAATATACTTCCTGTGGACTCGGTATTCTAATATCAATAATATACTTCCTATGGACTCAGTATTCTAATATCAATAATATACTTCCCGTGTACTCAGTATTCTAATATCAATAATATACTTCCTATGGACTCAGTATTCTAATATCAATAATATACTTCCTATGGACTCAGTATTCTAATATCAATAATATACTTCCTATGGACTCAGTATTCTAATATCAATAATATACTTCCCGTGTACTCAGTATTCTAATATCAATAATATACTTCCTATGGACTCAGTATTCTAATATCAATAATATACTTCCTATGGACTCAGTATTCTAATATCAATAATATACTTCCTGTGGACTCAGTATTCTAATATCAATAATATACTTCCTATGGACTCAGTATTCTAATATCAATAATATACTTCCCGTGTACTCAGTATTCTAATATCAATAATATACTTCCTATGGACTCAGTATTCTAATATCAATAATATACTTCCTATGGACTCAGTATTCTAATATCAATAATATACTTCCTATGGACTCAGTATTCTAATATCAATAATATACTTCCTATGGACTCAGTATTCTAATATCAATAATATACTTCCTATGGATACTGTATTCTAATATCAATAATATACTTCCTATGGACTCAGTATTCTAATATCAATAATATACTTCCTATGGACTCAGTATTCTAATATCAATAATATACTTCCTATGGACTCAGTATTCTAATATCAATAATATACTTCCTATGGACTCAGTATTCAAATATCAATAATATACTTCCTATGGACTCAGTATTCTAATATCAATAATATACTTCCTGTGGATACTGTATTCTAATATCAATAATATACTTCCTATGGACTCAGTATTCTAATATCAATAATATACTTCCTGTGGACCCAGTATTCTAATATCAATAATATACTTCCTGTTATCAGTTGTATTTGTTTAGCTGTTCGTTGTATTCTTATCATTATTATGCAAAACCGCAACTCTGTGGCCGCTATGGATTCTCCTGCATGTTTACCAAATGCCCATGATCCACTTCCATATGTCAGGAACACCTACACAAAAAGGAATGATACTTGAAGAAAAAGACGACGAGTGCGAGAATCCCCATAACGACTAACTTGCTGCAAAACAAAAAAAAAAACTAAAGAAATGTTGCATTCTGTACAGACCAGTGAATATTTTAATGTTACATCGATTTCAGAGTTTAGTGTCATGATATTATAAATTCTCTTTGAGTTGGGGCTTAACGTTAACCCATTGTGTTTTATTAGTCTACGTGGGATTACGTGAGTACAATAGAAGGACTGAGATGGTATGACGAGTCGCCACTGATGACAACTGGTGCAAGTGAAACAGGAGATAAGAAGATGATGACGCTGGCGATGGATGGACACAAAGATACAGGTAGTTCCATAGTAAATACTGCCGTAGGGAAGTTTAGTGTTAGAGACGTCACTATAATAGGTCCAGCATCGAGAGGTGCGGTGACATTTCCCCTTTCTCGCTGCCTAACTCAACAGCAAAGTTAGATACCCATTTAGAGTTGGGTATACTGGAGCGTGTCGATAAGGTGTCCAACCCGGCACCTTCACCGCTAGAAACAAGCGCTCTGTCAATCAGACATTCTGGATGAGACACACGTTGTAGAAACCTGTTGATAGCTCTACAAGGCAGTTTTCGTTTTGGAATCGTTGGCGTAAGAGTGGTAGACGGAGGTCGACAAACGCACGGAGGAGAGAACTGAAGACGACTTATGACAGGAATAGGGATGGCACGGAGAGATCTAGAGCAGATAGTATAAGACAGGACGATCTGGTACACATTTACTGAAGGCTTATGTTCCTTGGGGAGAAGAGAGATAATCAATGTATGTATCACAGTGTATCACACACCTGTACTATTATCAATGCCTTAAATACTTCCCAAGTGCTTAAAACACATGTACCTTCCCTTGCGTATCATACACCATATTCAAGTTCAAATGGGACAGAGAACACCCAGGTCACATAAAAGATGATGCCTATCACCAGCTATCTAGGCGAGAGCAGGTCATCATTTTCCGCTTACGTACTGGTCACAATAGGTTGAAGTACCATCTACATCACAAGTACAGGATTGGTCCAACAGATCACTGCTCCTGTGACACCAGCCCCATAACAACCGAACATCTGCTCCAGTCTTGCCCAACTTACAGCAATGAACGAAGTACATATGGCAACAACCCACTTCTGTCAACGAAAAACTGTTTGGAGATGTCCGGAACCTTGAGCTGACTACTGCGTTTATTAGAGTCATAATATCACTGCTCCAGGTACATTTTTGTATGTACCTGCAAGGATACTTGGAGAGGAGATGGGCACCGCCAAGCAAACCTCTTGCCCACTGAAATGTTATGATGGAAAGTCAACTCAGTAATAATTTGCCGGATCGGCCGATGCCCGGATTAACAACGACCGCGCTCTCATTGCCCCTTGAGAGTGATAAGTCAACGAATGGGGTACAAACACCTGTTTTGAAACTTCCAAGAGAAAATTTTGTTGTTGGAACTTGGAATGTACGCACGCTATATGCGTGTGGAAAAGTCAAAGAACTAACACATGAACTTGTTAGATACTCGTGGGACATCCTGGGCCTAGCAGAAGTCAGATGGACAGGATTAGGTGAATCAATAACGGATGATGGTCACAAAATTTGGTTTAGTGGAGATGAGTCTAAACCTCAGCATGGAGTAGGTTTTATCGTACATAAGATAGATTGAACTCTGTCATCAGCTGCACCCCAATAAATAGCAGGCTTATCACCATTCGTATTGCAGCACATCCAAAGAACATCTCCATCATACAGGTATATGCCCCCACTACTGACTATGAGGATGAGGCAATTGATACATTTTATGACAATTTGGATGAAGCAATTAAGAAAATTCCAAAGAAAGATCTTCTCATTGTTCTAGGTGATTGGAATGCTAAAATAGGGCCAGATGCATACGGTCACTGGGCTGGCACAGTGGGGAAATTTGGGACTGGAGAAACCAACGATCGAGGACTAAGGCTACTAGAATTTGCCAGCAACTATAAACTAACCCTTGCAAATACACTATTTCCTCATAAGTTATCAAGAAGAACAACGTGGCATGCCCCAAAAACTGAGATACATAACCAAATTGATTTTATTCTTGTATCCAAAAGATTCAAGTCCAGCATTAATAAAGCCAAGACTAGGACTTTTCCTGGCGCCGACATTGGTAGTGATCACGACATGGTATTGATGACGCTCAAGCTTAAACTCAAAAAGAACTATAATCAAAACAGATGTTCTCAGTTAAGATTCAATTTAGACAAATTGAAAGATCCAGAAATCGCGGGAATCTTTGAGGCAACTGTTGGAGGAAAATTCGCAGCTCTCAACTTTTTGGAGGATGATATCAACTCAATCACAGAGAACATGAAAGACGTGCTCATTGAATCAGCAACAGAAATACTTGGTAAAAGAAAGAAAATAAACAAACCATGGGTTACAGATGACATTCTGAAGTTATGTGATACACGACGGGAAATGAAAAAGGTTAAGAAAGAGGTTCCTGAAGCAGCATGGCAATACAGTATGGTGAATAAAAATATTAGAAAGAAAATGAAACAGGCCAAAGAAAAATGGGTAGCTGATCAATGTGAGTCCATTAATACGGGGCTAATAAAAGGTAACAGCAAGGCAGTTTTTGACACATTAAGAAGACTATCAAAACCCCAACAGCCCAGGGTAACTGTCATAGAAGATAGCAATGGGGCTCTGCTCAATGAAAAAAACAGCTGTAATGAGAAGGTGGACAGAATATTGTAAAGAATTATATAACTGTAAACTTGACACTGACTTAGGCATATTAAACAACATTAAGTGCGAAAACAGAGAACTCGGAAATGCAGCAATACTACGGGAAGAAGTGGAAGAGGCTATATGTTCGATGAAAGGAGGGAAGTCACCGGGTGTGGATAATATACCAGCAGAGCTCTTGAAATATGGAGGACCAGATATAGTAAAAATCATGACAACAATTTGCCAGAAGATATGGAGTACAAAAAAATGGCCAAAAGAATGGACGCAGTCATTAGTAATACCGCTTCCAAAGAAAGGAAATCTAAAAATGTGCAAGAACTACAGATGATTTATACCATAACTTCATCGATTTCACAAAAGCCTTCGATCGAGTCTGGCATGAAGGTTTATGGCAAATAATGAGAAAATTCAATTTTGATACCAACATCATAGATATCATTGAAGCACTATACAAGGACGCAAGCAGTGCTGTTTTTGCAAGCAATGACATTGGAGAATTTTTCAAAACAACTGTAGGAGTTCGCCAGGGATGTATCCTGTCACCAGTGCTCTTTAACATTTATCTAGAACATATTATGCAGGAGGCTCTCTACGATTATAAATCAACCATATCGATTGGAGGCCGACCTCTGTGTAATCTACGTTTGCTGATGATATTGATCTGATAGCTGGAACAGAATCAGAACTTCAAGACCTTACCTCTAGACTGGAGAAAGTAACAAGAACATATGGGATGGAAATTAATATAGAAAAAAGCAAGATATTGGTGAATAGCCATAAGAAACATGTTCCGACCAACATTACGTTAAATGGGCAAACGTTAGAAGAAGTTAACACCTTTAAATATCTCGGGTCCACTATATGTAGTGATGGAAGATCAAATAAAGAAATCAAGACAAGACTTGAGATGGCCTCAGCTGCCATGACAAGGTTGAATGTGATCTGGAAAAGTAACATCAGTTTTCCTGTGAAGATCAAATTATACAAATCACTTGTATTATCTATTCTCTTGTATGGGTGTGAGGGCTGGACACTCACTGCAGATACGGAGCGAAGGATTCAGGCTTTCGAGCATAAATGTTACAGAAGAATTTTGCGCATTTGCTATAAAGAGCACAAAACAAATGTCTATGTTAGAGAGAAGATAAACACCTATGCAGGCCATCAAGAACCACTTTTGTCAATAGTGAAACGTCGAAAGCTTGCCTGGTTTGGGCATGTAACTCGTCATGACTCCCTTTCGAAAACGATCCTCCAGGGAACAGTCGAAGGAAAACGGAGAAGAGGAAGGCAAAGAAAATCCTGGGCTGATAACATCAAAGAATGGGCAGGACACGGTTTCTCCACACTTGTACGCATTGCTGAGAATAGAGAGCAGTGGAGGACCCTGTCTGCTGATGCTTCCACCATGGCACCCCTACGACCCATGACGGGTTATGGGTTGAGATGATGAATATCAAAGTCTGAGAGCCAACGAAGAAGAAGATACACCTTTCTTACCCTAATGCCACAGACGTCTATTGTTTCCCAACTGCCTCAAAAACCTGTACTTTCCAAAGCGCCTCAAACACATGTACTTTCTCTAGCGCCTCATACACCTGTCTTTCCTTAATACCTCAGGTATCTGTTGTTTTTTCCAGTACCTCACACACATATTTCCGCCATTGCTTTACGTACGTGTACTTTCCCTGTCCATTGTCTACAAAAACAACTGTAGGTCTCCCCAAGTATGAACCAGATTTGAAGATACCTAAACCTGGTACCAACTCTGATACTCCATAGGACGTGTTTATGTTGTTCATTTTTGTTGTTCTTTTTTGGCTTTCTGTTTCTGTAGGTTAGGGTAGTTAGGCACATCTCCAACCCTCCTGTCGGGGTAGTTAGGAACATGTGCAACCCTCCTGTTGGGGTAGTTAGGCACATCTCCAACCCTCCTGTTGGGGTAGTTAGGCACATGTCCAACCCTCCTGTTGGGGTAGTTAGACACATCTCCAACCCTCCTGTTGGGGTAGTTAGGCACATGTCCAACCCTCCTGTTGGGGTAGTTAGGCACATGTCCAACTCTCCTGTTGGGGTAGTTAGGCGCATGTCCAACCCTCCTGTTGGGGTAGTTAGGCACATGTCCAACCCTCCTGTTGGGGTAGTTAGGCACATGTCGAACCCTCTTATTGGGGTAGTTAGGCACATGTCCAACCCTCCTGTTGGGGTAGTTAGGCACATCTCCAACCCTCCTGTTGGGGTAGTTAGGCACATGTCCAACCCTCCTGTTGGGGTAGTTAGGCACATGTCCAACCCTCCTGTTGGGGTAGTTAGGCACATCTCCAACCCTCCTGTTGGGGTAGTTAGGCACATGTCCAACCCTCCTGTTGGGGTAGTTAATCACATCTCCAACCCTCCTGTTGGGGTAGTTAGGCACATCTCCAACCCTCCTGTTGGGGTAGTTAGGCACATGTCCAACCCTCCTGTTTGGGTAGTTAGACACATGTCCAACCCTCCTGTTGGGGTAGTTAGGCACATGTCCAACCCTCCTATTGGGGTAGTTAGGCACATCTCCAACCCTCCTGTTGGGGTAGTTAGTCACATATCCAACCCTCTTGTTGGGGGTAGTTAGGCACATGTCCAAATCTCCTGTTGGGGTAGTTAGGCACATCTCAAACCCTTCTGTTGGGGTAGTTAGGCACATGTCCAACCCTCCTGTTGGGGTAGTTAGGCACATGTCCAACCCTCCTGTTGGGGTAGTTAGGCACATCTCCAACCCTCCTGTTGGGGTAGTTAGGCACATGTCCAACCCTCCTGTTGGGGTAGTTAGGCACATGTCCAACCCTCTTGTTGGGGTAGTTAGGCACATGTCTAACCCTCCTGTTGGGGTAGTTAGGCACATCTCCAACCCTCCTGTTGGGGTAGTTAGGCACATGTCCAACCCTCCTGTTGGGGTAGTTAGGCACATGTCGAACCCTATTGTTGGGGTAGTTAGGCACATGTCCAACCCTCCTGTTGGGGTAGTTAGGCACATCTCCAACCCTCCTGTTGGGGTAGTTAGGCACATGTCCAACCCTCCTGTTGGGGTAGTTAGGCACATGTCCAACCCTCTTGTTGGGGTAATTAGGCACATGTCCAACCCTCCTGTTGGGGTAGTTAGGCATATGTCCAACCCTCCTGTTGGGGTAGTTAGGCACATGTCCAACCCTCCTGTTGAGGTATTTAGGCACATGTCCAACCCTCCTGTTGGGGTAGTTAGGCACATCTACAACCCTCCTGGAACCACATTATTAGTAAGGTACATCAGCATCGCCGCCATCATTATTTTCCTTTGCACTCCTTATGGAGCATAGAACCAGCATTGTAGCTGGTCACCTTGTAGCTGGTCACTTTGTAGCTGGTCACTGTAGCTGGTCACCTTGTAGCTGGTCACCTTGTAGCTGGTCACCTTGTAGCTGGTCACTTTGTAGCTGGTCACCTTGTAGGAAGCCTGCACCGAGTATTCGCATGCTCTTCTAGTAGTGGTTGTTGTGACAATTTGTGTCACATGATGAGGTTGCAAGTCCCATGCACAATTTACATTAGTCGCCTTTTGGTACAGTACAGTGTTACTATGTTCGCTCCACTTTTGGGGCAATGTTTCCTGTAAGTGCACGTGCATTCAGATTATGAAATCAGCGCACATAAGACATTGACTGCGCATTAAAAAAAAATACAATTCAAACAAAATGACTGTAATAAAACAAACATTGTCAACACATTGAGAAATACACAGGCTCAGTTTAGTGCGCATAGGTTTTTGTTACTGGGAAAAATTACACAACTGGAAATGTTTGCCGTACATGGGTTAGTACACATTAAAGTGTACATGGGTGTGCGGCGCGGGTAAAACATTGGTGAGAATAGGAGGAGAAAGAAATAGGTATGGAGAAGGGGATTGGAGACAGGGGTGAAAGAGATGCATTGTATAGTTTTGTGGGGTTTGTGGGGAAACAGGTGTGAAAGCGATGTCTGGTGTAGTTTTGGGGAGATTTTGGGGAGACATGTGGGAAAGGGATGTCTCGTGCAGTTTTGGTAGGTTTTTTGGGGCGACAGGTGTGAAAGGGATGTCTGGTGTAGTTTTGGGGAGACAGGTGTGAAATGGATGAGTCGTGTATTTTTTGGGGGGAAAGGGGGAGGGGGGGGGAACAAAGTAAGAATAGAACTAACTACCTTGTAACGTATATTAAAATATGACAGCTAATATCAGGTTGTGGATGGAGCTGGGTACCTCATCATGTAAAAAACATTTGTACAGAAACCCCCGCTAGAAGACCATTGGGGCTTTGGTGCAGGCATTCAGTAAGGTGGTCATACTTGGTGGTACATCCATGCTCAGTAAGGTGGTCATACTTGGTGGTACATCCATGCTCAGTAAGGTGGTCATACTTGGTGGTACATCCCTGCTCGGTAAGGTGGTCATACTTGATGGTACATCCATGCTCAGTAAGGTGGTCATACTTGGTGGTACATCCATGCTCAGTAAGGTGAAAAATAGGAAATGAATGACCGGAATAAAGAAGACCAAAAAAAAGATGTAGAACGGATGGAACAAGACAGAATTTATTTATGATCTATGCTCGACAGGAAACTAAAATGTGCTGATGACTATGCTGATGATGATGATGAAACTCAGGTTCGAATAATCTCATCCATGAAATAGATCACAACAGACCTCCCGCCCTTGAACTTTACACCACTGTCCAGAAACATAAATAAACTGTGGCATTAGAAAGCCTAAATTAACAATGAGTGCACGAGCCTTTTGTTCAAGCGGCCATATTATTTCATATCTGTCAATTGTGAGCGTATTTCTCTCATGTGTTTCTTGAGTCTTATAGAGTTGCCAGTTGGGAAAATAAAATAAAATTGAATAAATAACGTCTTTGAATGGCGGTGTGAACTCAGCAAATGTTGAGTCACGCGTTTAGAATTTAGATTTCTAAAACCACAAAGAAAATTGATGCTAAAGAAAGCTGTTTGAATTAAAAATTAATGTTTTTTTCTATGTAATCAAACACTTTCTAACAGAATAATACAAACGGGGCGTAAATGCGGAAGCAACATTCATGTTCTGTTACTATTGAATTAATCCTTGAAGAGTTTTTAACTGAACTCTTGCCAGAAGGCATTCTAATGTTTATTGTTTAACTCCCGAGATGACAGTAACTACTACAAACTTCTATCATCGGTGTATGATAATGTGTGTAAACGTTTATATCTGCGTAAAATAATATTGTATCCATGTGTCTTGAATTACCTGGCCGTGAGCGCAACAAAGCAATGCCTACATATTTTCTTGTGAAGTAATCAAAACTAATTTCTTATCCATGTTTACGGTTTGTTTTCGTTTCAATTGGTTACAATACTGGGAAAAGAAACAAAAACAATTGCAAGCATGAAAGAGCGAGGGAAATGCGTGTCTATAACGTGTGTGAATGTGTGTGTATATGCGTGTCAGAAAGGACATACCAGGTGTTCACTCATTACACTTTTTTAGTTCCCTCCGGAGCATAAACTGTCAATAAATTAACGCCAAGTCCTCCTGTCATGTGCCTTTTGCTCAAGGCCTTTCCATCTGTTCCCTATCAATTTCATTTCCGTCTGCAGTTCTCGACTCTATATGTTGTTCTGTCTCCCACGACCTCTTACACTGGAGATTGGAGAAGAAGAAGTGCCTGGTAATGTTATCACTATCAACAGGTTTCTTTAGTATCCATCAGCAGCGTCTACTTCTCATCTCTTGTTCTACTGGCACTTGTCGCACCATTTTCATCCTTCTATTCTACGCAAGTAATTATTTACTGAAGTCAGTAACTATAAGGTTGTTGTTGTTTTTGTCTTTGTTTGTTTTATTTCTATTTTTTTTTAAACCGTACAATAGGACTGCCATGACATTTTCTATTCTTTTTGTCATCAGACCACCCTTCCCCCCCTTCTCCCCCCCCCCCCCCCACTACACGGAGCTTATCCATGTAATGTCTGTCTTTAATTCCCTCCTCCGTTTGTCTCCCTTTATTTCTCTCGTCCTGACGATTTTAGAATACACATTGCTTGTAATGCTAACAAAAAGTTTCCTTGGTACGTGTCCTATCGAAATCCATCATATTTTCCTCATGTCATTTTTTGTTTGTTTACATTAATATTGTGGTGAGTTGGGATTATATAAATATTTATAGGGGACTTAGTGTACTGAATGAGATCAGCGAAGGTCTCTGTATCTAATAAGGTTGGTGTGTTACAGAGAACCTTGCTTGCTACCACATTTCGACCTCAATCAGACTTATTCTTAAACTGTGTGATGACTTCGTTTAATGTCTAGGGTTATGATAGTGATGAAGTGTAAGTTCACAACAACCAACAGACAGATAAACACATAAGTTAAGATTCACAATAACTTACAACACTATGACAATCACAAACACCTAACACTTTAAAGATTTACCTTAAGTAAGTCAAGTGTTAAATTTTATATAATGTATTAACTTTTCAATAAATAGATATCCTGATCCTACTACAATGTGAATCAGGAATCACAATCAAATGTAAGCCCAATGTTTATGTACACAATTTTATACAAAAGATCTTTGTCCAGATCTATAATAGTATTGTAAAATAAGTGTAGTGTTGTGATGTATTATGATGAGGTAATACTGGCTTTTAATGCTAGGTTGTTGTTTGTCATCACGACTTCATGTGTTTGTTATTGGTGGAAATAATATTAAGGGATTCACAGATTCTGTTTCTTTACAATTTCTGTCCCTTTTGTCTTTTTAACAAAGTTCACTTCAGGGGTATTTGATTCAAGGTTGGGCTTTACGTGCTGATATGCTCTTATCTCATATTGCAGCTGCAGGAAACCTGTATCCTCTGCTCGCTTGCTTCTCAGTTTGATAATAGGATAGGCAATGGCCGCTATCTTGTGCTGGGAGTCTGCTGCCAACTTTCTGGATCACGCAGTACTCAGACCGGACGATGCAATATCACCATCTATACCACGGTCCCTGAAAGTGAAGGTTATGCATCCCTCTTACTACTAGTATATAATATTATTCCACACAGAAGTACATGACAGTACAAACAAACATAAAGTTCAGCGCTTTAGGCCAACTGCTAGCTTTTCATGTGACAATATACACCAGTGTCACGTGAAAGATAATTTATTTTACCATCTTGTCCATAATTTGATTACTCCTTTAAATGTTCTGTTTTCCGAGACATTTTGTATTTTCTTTTTCTTTCCTTTTCTACCTTTGTGGCCAAACTTTCTCACCCTCTCAAACCCCACCCGAGGTTGTTTACGCTGGCCAGCTGCGGTCAGCTAACGCTAGACGTAATGTTATCTAAACGCACCTGTTCGACCAGAGAAACATTTCTCGGGTCCGCTTTAAGTGTTAGAACGAGCCAAGACGGTTTCTGTGAAAGAAACGGTTCGTTAGCGGCGGGTACCCTCTGTGGTCCCAACAGGGGAATTTCTCTGGTCGCTTTAAAACGTTTGATGACGAGCGGCTGGTACCCTTTGAGGCCTGGGGAACTTTCGCACGATTTCTTTTGTCTTACTCTAGATTACGTCTTTCGCCGAACGTCTGTAGAAATACGCACGCCAGGTGTTCGGGGGGAGCGTCCCTTGTGATCTATAAGAGTAGACTGGTTTTAATAGACAAAGACATTCGTAAATTTTCCTGGCCCGAGATAGACCATTATGGAAATAAGGCAAACATTAACACAGAACTAAATGTTTTTCGCCTATTTCTTGGCATTTTTCGGGGTGAGTTGACATATCTTATAATTATAATATTAGATTCATGTTAGCTTTTATATATATCTGTTAGGGAAGTGAATTTATTTCTGAGGACTTCTCCTAGTAATTTATTCAGTGATAAGGTAGCGCTGTCTACGGCCTATTAAGTGGTGCTTAAACTGTTACGGTTTATCATGGGTTAAATGTTAAACTTACAATAACAGATATTAGGCGTAGAATCAGTCCACGAATGCTTACCATTGGGTTAAGAGTCAGCAAAAATTAACTGTCATTTCTGTAAGATAATGTCAGGTGTGGATTGTTCACTTTAAAACTGAATAGTGAGATGCAGGTAATAACTCTGGATTATAGGAGATAGTCACTTATTCCTTTTGATAGATATTTCTAGTGGCAAGGGAGGATCATTTTATGCTTACTTGTGTGGCTAGGCACTAGTCTATAACTTTCACTGAAAGCAGTCACCAGGCATAGATATAATTATATCGTATGATCTAGCCACAACTGTATTATTATAGCAAGAACATTGCATTTTCTTTTTACTCATTTTGTGGAATGCTAATATATTTCCCCAAGGGGACATACGATTTATTTGTGTAATGTCAAATGCTGTAATCTGTTTATGTAAATTCATTTAATGTTGTAAGATGAATAAGCATATTCATTTAACTGTAACTACAGGTTAGGTTTCCTGTATGTTGAGATTGGGAGAAGAGGAGTAGATTTTTGATGTCAGAACATTTACTGACAGGTACCTGGGGGTGCAAAAGATATTAAGCCTATGCGGGCGCGTGTTGATAATTGATATTTTTAAGGAACAGGAGACATGGTTAAAGACAGCCCTAAACTGTCATAGCAATAACTACAATAAATTTAATCCCATAGTGGAGCGAAACTTTCTGTATAAAGTTAGTGTGATTTATTATTTGCTTGAAGTAAAAGGGTGTCTCTTTTCGGTCTCAGTTGCAGGGAGACCGACTCGCGAGAGCAGATTCCAGTCAGGCGAAGAACGAAATATTCTCTTCGATCTAGAGCGTTCTGAATACCGCTAGCGTCACGAATCGTCACACCCCGTTCCTGAATCAAAACCCCTTTTTGTCAACGCCAAGTTAAGCTCACGCAGTGCAACGGAGCCAACGCTAAATCTGGAATCGCCAAACGCAGTAGTAGTTCTCTACTCGCCTATTGGATTACCAGCCAGAGCATTGCGGCTTCCAGAATATCAAACCCGCTCAGCATGCCTATAGCAGAATTCCATATCACCCGCCTTTTTTGTGCCTAAACGGGGCACTCAGCAAACCACAGCCAAACCAGTTTAAACAGGATTTACAGCCAAGCGGAGCCTTGCGCCGGATAAGCGCGCCTGGGTCTCTGTGTCCTCAAGTGACTTCTTCTGGTGTATTTCCTGGATACTTAAAACCTCGCACGTATGAGCAGCCATCTATGGACAGAGTTCCAGCCCCCACTCACGCTATAAGGGGAGTCACCAACGTTTAGCACCAACAAAGAAAGTTTTGTAGGCTAGTCCCTCACGAAGGATCTACAAGTAATTCACTTCCTGGAGCTAGTACATTTGGTCCCCGAAAAGCAGACAGGCTGTCGCCCAGTTCAATCAGTTGGTCAGCAGGAGATAAACAGCGTTCCCCAGCCCAACTCGCGCCAGTAGGGGGGGTCACCAACGATAGCGCCTATACAGTGATGTTATTCAGGTTAATTCCATCACCGATGGAGGATATATACGAAAACACCACTTACTGGAGTTACTTCAGCTGGCCCCCGAAAACCGAAGGACTGTCACCCGATTATTTATCTCTTTGTGTTCTACAGGTTTTATGAATGGTGATCTGTGTGTGTGGTTGTTGGTGTATATGATTATTGATGAATATTTGATTATTGAGGTAATTTTATGTTGTTGTGATGATATGCATTATTTTCATGCTTTTCTTCTTTAATAAATTTTACACATTTATTAATGCGCTGTTCACGACCTTTCCATCCATATTTGTATTTTTAGCTCTTTACTATAATCTCTATGTATGATAAGAGAAAAGAGAGAGAGCAGGAGATGCTTAGACAGACATAAGTGAGTTGAGGCTTGGAGAGAGAGATCATTTTGGTAAATCTTCTTCCAGGTTGTCTCAAGTCCATCTCCTATTTACACCTTATCTAAAGTGTAATCTATAACTCTGTCAGTCCACTATCCCTTGTCGATTTCACTACAGTTGTCCAACTCGACAAATACTCTACACTCTAACTCAACCACGACAAATGGGGGCTCGTCCGGGATTCTAGAACCCATCTAGTACGACATTTAATATGTGCTCGATCCGAGGATGAATCTCTCACAAGATTCTATTCTGATTCTTAGAGTTTAGTGTTCGGCAGATTATAGGAATTTCTTTCCCCTAGACATTTCGAACTATTTCTTTTGGAGGAAGTCGGAACAGCGGTTTTTTCTCCACAGCAATCATAAATATTAAGTTACATTTATTGTTCATGCTACACATGAGACAGCTGGTAAAGGTTGATGGTATCACTGCTGAGTTTTTGGTTGACAAATCTGACGACTAATGTTGTAAAAGTCAGAAATTTTTTTTTTAAGGGTTAATATTTTTTCAGGAGTAGCTCTTTAATCTGAGATAAGAAGCTACAGATAGTCAGTTACTAGCTTGCATTTGTACCAAGGGAGGGTGTTCATTCGGACGATAGTAACCAATCCTCTCAATAGCTTAGTACTGACAGAACTGGGGTGAAGTGATAGTAAGTTTTACATCACTTACATTTTTTGGAGTTTTTTGGGGGGTTTGCTTGTCGATCAGAGTAGCTACAAACTTTCTTGTTTTTTAAAGTTCCCAGGCTAGCCTAGATTTTATTGACTATTAAGTTAATCAGCATCTAGTGGACTAGGTAACTAAGATCTCTAGGTTCTATTCTTCTATAGTGTTTGCTCACCCTGATATAATGGCCGATCTAGATAAAGTGCATAGGATTGCCCTCGAGGTAGCTAAGTACATGGAGTACAAGGATAGCGAAATCCAGCCCTTTCTAGAATTTGCAGTAAGCCTGCAGGATCAATACGAGGTAGACAATTGGTTTGACAGCCGTTTAATCTTGGCATGGTCCTGTAAACAAACTGGGGAGAGTGAAGCATTCACCCGACAGTATGTAGAAGAAGTGATAGAAGATGAGAAGCAAAGGGAAAAGCAAAGACAAGAACGGGACAAGAAATTGGAAATGGAGCAACAAGAACGGGACAAGCAATGGGAAATAGAGCGCCAAGAAAGGGACAGAGAAAGCCAAGAAAGGAGCAGGCTACACCAAATCAGAATGAATGAACTGGATAGCCAAATTCGGAGGATGGAAACAGATACTAAATGTAGTCACACTACTTCCCCTTCTACTGTGCCCTTAACGGTCAACGCCCCTGCAAACCTTGCGCCCATGAAAGAAAACTTGCCTGCTAAAACCGAACCCCCAACTCCAGAAAATTGACTTTCCTTTGGACTTGGATCCGAAGCCCAAACAAGGAAAGAATTTACGTCGGGATAGCAGACCTAAGGCCACGGGGAAAATTACGCAACGTTCCCAGGCATGGAAACTGCTCAAAGGTGAGAGAGGTGCTAACAAGCATTGTAATACGGATTGTTCCCGTCTGGCAAGCGGCGAACCCCGAGCCTCTCACGCTCCAGACCGAGCAGCACCTAACCGACACGTGACGTCGAGAAAAGGGAGCCACACCCTATCACGTTATATTTCGCTAGATTCCCGGCCGGACAGCGAAAAACCATATGCAGAGGCGTATCCCTCCAACTCAACGATCGTAGAATGGAGGCGCCGCTCCTCTTATCACCCTGAGCTTAAAAGGTGCAAGAATAAGTCGCCTGCTAAAAGGGTTAAACTTTCCAAACCGTTCCAAGGAACTTTGGAAAAAACACACCGAGAGTTTTCTCTCGGGCACTTCGCGATCAAACGGGATCTCAAACCGTCCAGTCTTTTGCATGCAGTCTGCGGGCCCTGTCAACCAGGAAGTGGATCTCGCATTGCAGGACAAAGTTCAACTGACGCCAGTAACTTCCTCAGGGGAGGGCAAAGTTGACGTTTATGATGGACACAGGGTTCCAGGCGAAGGGATCCCTGGTATTCCATTTGAGTCTCTCACACTTCTCAGGGCAGAAGACAGTGAGAAAAGCTGCCTTACTACTGTACAAGGAGCCATTGTTGAGAGCCTTGGCTCACGTCATGCTAGTAATGGGAAAGCGACTCAACAAACTCTGCAACTAGCAGATATTACCTATCTGTCTTCACGGATAGAAGCTACGGAGATCTGTTATGATTTAGTAGAACCCCAGAATGCGATCGATTACTCTTTGCTTCAGGCAGCAGAGTTTTCTCATTCAAATCGCATTATTCCAGTGGTCTCAACCCCACTGATGGACAGCAAAGTAGTCGCCTCCGCCAGGCCATTACAGAACAACTTGATCATTTCCGTTGACCAAGCCAGAGTTGTGACTGGCAAGGCAAGGAAAGCTCCAGACCCGCCTTTAGACGGCACAGGTCTGAAGATTGATCAATGCTCCCGCCGAAACAGCGGAGTAGGTGTGGAGAGGCAGAAGGAAAATGCTAGCATTTCTTCGGCCAACGAACGGCTTTATTTATCAACTAGGGTTACACGCGCGCGAAAAGTCCCTATAGACTGCAGCTATACAGGGTTATTCAAGTCCGCGACAGGTAAACCCATAACGGAAATTAAACAGCCCGAGTCCAGCAACGATTACACTGCATGTAACAGGCGGATTATCTACGCAGTGGCCAGTGAGTTCAGGCGGGGCCGAAACTCACAACAGGTGCGGATAATTTTCCGGACCATAAACAGGCACAGCGAATTGCGGAAGCAAGGTCAGGTTCACACGGAAACGGAAAGCGTCAGTGCCGACTGGCCTCGCAAAATCCCATTCGCTGAACGTCTATTAGACAGAGGGAAGAAAAGAAATGAACTCGGAGCTAGGCATACAGACAGACAGAAATTGGAAACGTAGTTGGTTTTATGAGTATAGGATGTTCCAATGACAGGTAACAAAAGACGATGGAAAAGATAAATTACTGTCATTTTTGTCCGTATTCCTCGAACTTTAAAAGGGGGGGGGGGGGGGGACTTGTCACGTGAAAGATAATTTATTTTACCATCTTGTCCATAATTTGATTACTCCTTTAAATGTTCTGTTTTCCGAGACATTTTGTATTTTTAGCTCTTTACTATAATCTCTATGTATGATAAGAGAAAAGAGAGAGAGCAGGAGATGCTTAGACAGACATAAGTGAGTTGAGGCTTGGAGAGAGAGATCATTTTGGTAAATCTTCTTCCAGGTTGTCTCAAGTCCATCTCCTATTTACACCTTATCTAAAGTGTAATCTATAACTCTGTCAGTCCACTATCCCTTGTCGATTTCACTACAGTTGTCCAACTCGACAAATACTCTACACTCTAACTCAACCACGACAACCACTATTCCTCTCCCTAATGGTTACAACGCCTCTGCAATTCCAGCTGTAATCCCTTCTATACAATAGGATAGGTGTTATGTTACTATATGGCAATCCAATATATATATATATATATATATGCAGTTATACTCCTCTCTGACAATCTTTTACATGGTGGAGCAATATCTAGGCTTTGCCTCATGTTTGTTACTGAACCACACATATACAGACATAATTTATCATTTCACATTCAATTTTCATATAAAATACAGATCAAAAATATCTAGCTTACCACAATTCGTAAGGAAAACACACTAAAGATGACTGACACAGTTTGATCTGCGGTATGTCCAAGCTGTTATCTTATATTTAATTTAGAATAACACTGCTTGCTCTCATCTCTCAAATGTGTAACGATATGGCGTCCCTTCTAAGATTTCTTCTGCCGATATCCAGTGTATTGACCAATCGTTTTGAATATATTCAAAAGAGTGCCCAGTCATTACAACATTTTCATTCACTTCTACTCCGTTTCCAGGCATTTGTTTGTTATTCATAGGTCACCCAATCCAATTTCTTTTAACTTCAAAGTTCAGCCAATGGCCTCCCACGTACTATCTTAGACTTTCTGTAACTACTATGTTTCACAAAAATCAGGGATTTCCATCCCAAGCAGATATGACCAAACATGACAGTATCTCTGTTCTCTATATGTTTTATTACCAATATTTACTTATCTAATGGACTTTTTAGATAATTTATTACATATTCCTAGTCCACTAGCCTTTCTGTACACAAATATATGATTTTCAAGGGGCTAAGTGGTGTAGTTAAGAATACGATCTTTTTTCGATGTTAAGTGTTTAATTCAACTACCACCTGTTCAATCCTTTACGACTGTACTATCAGTATAAAGTCAGGAGCCCTGCGAAAAAATCAGGTTTCCTAATAAGAATTTAAACCTGTTTTCAAAACTTAACCTCGTATCGTTAGTTTTTTTCATCACTGTTTATTTGAAAAAAATTTAGGCCATGCACACTGCGAGTTGGTTTATTTTTTGACACACAGCGAGTGGCTTGCGCGACTGTGTTACATGGTCCGTCTTCCTCTCTCTCTCTCTCTTCTTCTAAGCCCGTCTGTCTTTCCGAGGCTAACTTTGTGCGCGATTTTGCACTAGTTTTAGTTTTTTTAAAATCAAGGTCGTCCAAAAGATTTTATTACACATTCTATTTTTAGAACTACAGGTATCGCCGTATTGTTAGGCTTAAGCATTTTATTAGGAACGAACGAATTAGGACAAGTAGAAATCTTGTGTTAGCCATTACGGCGTTATACAACAAAGGCGTTATCTATACTAGGAAAGCACTGGTCTTTCTCCATTCTTCTTCCTATCGTATTATTTCGTTCTGCTTTATATTTATGTTCTAATTTATATATGGGTATTAGAATTTTTCACCACTATTCTCCCCACTTAAAATAGACATTATATGTCAGTCCCTAATTCTATATACACATAGATAAATTTCTATCTATGCCTGGTGATTACCTTGAGTCTCATCGCACGGATGGCGGCTTAGAAAATCAGCACCTAGGTTAGTTTTTCCAGAAATATAGTCTATACTGAACTGATATGGCTGCAACAGCAAAGACCAGCGTAGTAACCTAGAATTTTCATGCCTGGCTTGCGCTAGAAAAGCCAGGGGTTTGTGATCTGTTTGTAACTTGAATGCCTTCCCATACAGATAAATATTGAATTTCTTAATCGCCCATATCACTGCGAGACATTCTTTTTCACTAGTTGAATAATTTTTTTCAGCTGTATTCAACTTACGACTAGCATATGCCACTGGGGTTAATTCCCCATCCAGTGAATCTGACTTCTGTAACAGGGTGGCACCCAACCCTAGATTACTAGCATCCGTTCTCACAATGAATTCTTGACTTAAGTCAGGTAATTTCAAAATAGGTTTGCTTGTGAGCTTTTCCTTCAATTCTTGGTATGCTAATTCACACTGTGCTGTCCAGGTAATTCGATCTGGATTTCCTTTGCGTGTCAAATTAGTTAACGGTGCACATATAGAGTTAAAGTTTTTGATATATTTCTGGTAGAAACCACATAATGAGACAAAAGATCTCACATCTTTTTTTGTTTGTGGCCTCGGTGCTTTTCTCAGTTTCTCCAAGTTCTTGGGGTCAGGGGTCATGTTTCCCTGATGGACTGTGTGTCCCAAGAATTCTAATTCTTTACATCCAACGCAACATTTGGTTGGTCGGGCTGTCAAATTCGCTTCTCTAAGTCGATCAAACAACATGTTCAGAGAGTTGATGTGTTCCTCAAACGTTTCTGTCGCTACAAGGATATCATCCATGAAGTTTGTGATGCATGGATTTTTCAGGGGATGCAACAATTTTCTCATCATTCTAGAGAAGACATTGGGCGCATTTTTCAATCCAAATGGCAATCGGTTAAATTCATAGTGTCCCTCTGAGGTACTAAAAGCTAGATAAGGTCTAACCTCAGGCTTTACTGGAATCTGATAGTAGCCTTTGCTCAGATCCACTTTTGAGAAATATTTAGCTTTATTCAGCCTGGCAAACAGCTGATTTGTATCCGGCAATGGATCCACCTGTCCTTCTGTGATAGCATTCAGTCTCCTGTAATCTATACAGAGTCTATGTTCTCCAGAGGGTTTCCTTAAGAGTACAACACTGGAACTATACGAAGATTCACTGTGTGAAATAATTCCTTCCTTTAACAAATAGTCTATCTCTTCCTTCAAAGCTTTCTCCTTAGCGAAAGGAATCGAATAGGCTTTCATACAGACTGGTGTTGGGTCTATAAGTTTCATATCATATTCTAATAAGTTTGTATGCCCCGGACGGTCCGTTAGCACCTCTGTATGATCATCTAGAACCTGGTGCAGTCTCTCCTTCTGATTTTTTGTTAAATGTTTACTGATTTTCACCTGTGCAGCGGTCTCACAGGGGTTAATGGATATTCAAATGATGAAAGTGGTTCTTTTTTCATCTCCATTGCAATAGACAAAGTCAGCAAATGTGTCTCTTCCTGATTTTCTCTTTCCAAATATTTCTTCAGGAGATTCACATGATAGATTTTTTCTTTCCCCTTTTTATCTATCTTATAATTTGTTCTAGACATCTTCTCTAGAACTGTATATGGACCTTGCCATCCAATTTGCAACTTATTCTGGCTACCGGGTAGAAGAAGCAGTACCTTCTCTCCCACAGCCAAATCTCTGTCTTTTGCTTTCTTGTTATAATAGGCAGCATGCTTTTTCCTGGCTTGTCTCAAATTTTCATTGGCAAGTTTCCAGCCAGTTTTTAAACGAGTGGTCAGCTCATTCACATATTGGTATGATGATGTAATATTTTCCTCTGCCTTTTCATCAGTCCACGTTCTTAACAGAGCTTCTAGTGGACCTTTTATTGCCCTCCCAAATAATAATGTTGCCGGGGCCATACCGGTTGAACTATGGGGTACGTCTCGATAAGCAAAGAAGGCGGCGTGAAGGTACTGGTCCCATGTATCTGGTTTTTCATGTGCCAACTTTCTCAGGATCGACATTAATGTCCCGTTAAATCTTTCCACTTGGCCGTTTCCTTGGGGATGGTACGGGCTACAATGGAAGTGTTTGGCTTGAAAGATCCTGAAAACTTCTTCTGTTAGTTTCCCCTTGAACTGAGAGCCATTATCAGTCAAGATTTGGTTGGGAAAGCCTAACCTTGTGAAAATTGTGAGTAATGCCTCTGCCACATGTTTAGAATCAATTGATGACAGGGCTACCGCCTCTCCCCACATAGAACAGGTGTCCACCAGAGTCAGAATGTAGCTGTTCCTCCTCTTGGTTCGAGTGAGAGGTCCCACAATGTCCACTGCAACTCTCTCAAAAGGTGTTCCCACTATGGGCATTTCCCCTAGAGTTGCTGGTGCAGTCCAATGCTTTGGTGCTACTCGTTGGCACTCTGGACAGGACTTTACATATCTTTTTATATCTTCAGTTATCCCTGGCCAGAAATAATGACAAGCTATACGCTGTCCGGTTGCGCTGATCCCCATATGACCACTGAAGGGAATCGCATGCCCCAGCTCCAATACTTTAGTCCTATATGAAGTGGAAAGGACCAGCTGTCCGTGACCATTGGATTCAGATCCAGCCTTCCTATACATCAATTTTTTCTTCATATAAAAATCTCCCTTGCCTGGAGGTGTATGACATTTGGGCAATTTCTTGAAACACGGCTTGAGTGTTTTGTCCTCCGCCTGTACCTTCCTCATCTCATCTGGATGAGTATTTATCAGAATATCCTCATCCTTTCTAGAGGTCGACCTGACCTGAAGGGTGGCCATATAGACAGGTTTCCTTCTACAACGGTAAGTATCATGATTGTCCATCCGACAATTTTACACCACTTCCTTCCTTGGTTGAAAGATTTTCTTTCATCAAATTTCCTTTCATCGAATTGTGGGGTTTTATTTTTATTATCATACCGTGGCCTATCAAACTGGTTCTTACCTTTGTTCTGATCTCTATGATCAAACTTATTAAAGTTTTGTGGTGCCTTAAAATTGTCTACCTGTTTCTTTTTATTACCAGTTACCTCGACTTGAGCTGCCTGATATCTTTCAGCGACATTTAATAACTCACCCAGCCTCTCTGCACCTTGTTCCATGAGAAACTTTCTCAGGTCTGGAGCCATGGACTCTCTTAGCTGCTCTATAAGGATCATTTCCTTAAGATCTTGGGTTTTCCCCAGAGCAGTCCATTTCTCCAAGTATGTCTCTAACCGTGCAGAGAACTGGTGATATGTCTCACCTGACAGTAGTTTAGCATTCCTGAACTTTTTTCTATAAAATTCTCCATTCTTTTCATATCTTAACAAAAGAGCCTGCTTTAACATGTCATAATTATCTTGGTCATCTCTGCTCATCTTGGCAAAAACTTCATAAGCTGTACCACGAAGCCCTTGTGATAACTTTAAGCTCCATCTTTCTCTCTCTAAACCATACTTGGTAGCCAAAAGTTCATATCTTTTTAGGTAACTTTCTATGTCATCGTCTTTCTCAACAAAATGGTTTAAATGAAAACTCATAGCTGAGGTTGAGGCTGTCTGACTAACAGTAGCATTGGAGGTAAAAGGACTGGCCCCATTTTCAGGAGCATGGCCTTGAATTTATAACTCTCTTAGTCGTAATTCATGCTCCCTCTGCAATCTCCTATCCTCTGCTTCCCTTTCTGCAGCTAATCTTCTTTCTTCTCTTTCTATAGCTAATCTCTTTTCTTCTGCTTCCCTTTCTGCAGTTAATCTTCTTTCTTCTCTGTCTATAGCTAATCTCTTTTCTTCTGCTTCCCTTTCAGCCTTTTTCTCTTCCAACTGGAGCCTTTTTATTTCCGCCTCACGATCCGCCTCCAATGCCCTAGCCTCTTTGTCAGCCTCAATCTGCAACCTCTTAATTTCTTTATCTGCCTCTAACTTTCTTTCAGCTTCTTTCTCTAATCTTTTTTCTTCCCTGGCAATAGATTTATCACATTCTAAGGTCACATAATCAATCAAGACTTGACCATCCATGTGCATTTCACTGGCAGTCTGTACAGCCGCAGATCAAAACTTTGCCAGGTCAGCCATTTTCTAACAGGCAAATTTAGACAATGTTTAACTAAACAATTCTATCTATAACTAATTATATTAAGGACAACCACAAGCACTGAAAGCTCAACCTTATTTATTTTCCACCCAAGAATACCTTTTTAATTTTTATAATTTCCTGAAGTGAGCTACCCAATATAATTTGTGCTTTGAAAATTTAAAATCCCGGGAGCGAGACCCCCAATATATGTGGTGAGTTGGGATTATATAAATATTTATAGGGGACTTAGTGTACTGAATGAGATCAGCTGTGAAGGTCTCTGTATCTAATAAGGTTGGTGTGTTACAGAGAACCTTGCTTGCTACCACATTTCGACCTCAATCAGACTTATTCTTGAATTGTGTGATGACTTCGTTTAATGTCTATTGTTATGATAGTGATGAAGTGTAAGTTCACAACAACCAACAGACAGATAAACACATAAGTTAAGATTCACAACAACTTACAACACTATGACAATCACAAACACCTAACACTTTAAAGATTTACCTTAAGTAAGTCAAGTGTTAAATTTTATATAATGTATTAACTTTTCAATAAATAGATATCCTGATCCTACTACAATGTGAATCAGGAATCACAATCAAATGTAAGCCCAATGTTTATGTACAAAATTTTATTCAAAAGATCTTTGTCCAGATCTATAATAGTATTGTAATATAAGTGTAGTGTTGTGATGTATTATGATGAGGTAATACTGGCTTTTAATGCTAGGTTGTTGTTTGTCATCACGACCTCATGTGTTTGTTATTGGTGG
Source organism: Oreohelix idahoensis (assembly GCA_024509875.1). Lineage (NCBI taxonomy): Eukaryota > Metazoa > Mollusca > Gastropoda > Stylommatophora > Oreohelicidae > Oreohelix > Oreohelix idahoensis. The sequence goes on from JAMPIV010018493.1 coordinate 244,478, forward strand.
AAATAATATTAAGGGATTCACAGATTCTGTTTCTTTTCAATTTCTGTCCCTTTTGTCTTTTTAACAAAGTTCACTTCAGGGGTATTTGATTCAAGGGTGGGCTTTACGTGCTGATATGCTCTTATCTCATATTGCAGCTGCAGGAAACCTGTATCCTCTGCTCGCTTGCTTCTCAGTTTGATAATAGGATAGGCAAAAAAGGAAGACCAAAAGAAACACTCAGAAGAACAATAATAAGAGAAGGAAGAACGTTGGGCCTAAATAATGTGCAAGAGCTAAGAGGAGTGGCGTCACAACGAACAACCTGGAGAGCACTGGTTTCTTCCTTATGCGCCGTGTTTGGTGCTTAAAGAATTTATTATTATATTATTAATGGCCGCTATCTTGTGCTGGGAGTCTGCTGCCAACTTTCTGGATCACGCAGTACTCAGACCGGACGATGCAATATCACCATCTATACCACGGTCCCTGAAAGTGAAGGTTATGCATCCTTCTTACTACTAGTATATAATATTATTCCACACAGAAGTACATGACAGTACAAACAAACATAAAGTTCAGCGCTTTAGGCCAACTGCTAGCTTTTCATGTGACAATATACACCAGTATTCCTCTCCCTAATGGTTACAACGCCTCTGCAATTCCAGCTGTAATCCCTTCCATACAATAGGATAGGTGTTATGTTACTATATGGCAAAATATATATATATATATATATATATATATATATATATATATATATATATATATATATATATATATATATATATATATATATATATATATATATATATATATGCAGTTATACTCCTCTCTGACAATCTTTTACATGGTGGAGCAATATCTAGGCTTTGCCTCATGTTTGCTACTGAACCGCACATCTTCTTCTTCTTCTTCTTCCATCCTTAGCCACCAACCGGCAAAGCAGTATGTGGCCAGTACGCCTAGTGGCGTCTTAGGGCAACAACAAATTGATCAATCTATCGCTGTTTCCACCACGCCTAGTGGCGTCTTTGTGGAACAAAAACAGACCAAACAATCTATCATTGTTTCCGTAATCAGATTGGTTGGCAAGCAGGTGATCAGCCTACTGTGCGAAGTTTTTACGGGATGGGGTAAACAGCCCCGTGCCCAACCCTCCTTAGTCGCTTTTTACGACATGCGTGGTAGGGTGCAGTGTTACTATTCTTTGCTCCCCTTTCGGGCCCCGGTAACACACGGGTGAACCGCACATATACAGACATAATTTATCATTTCACATTCAATTTTCATATAAAATACAGATCAAAAATATCTAGCTTACCACAATTCGTAAGGAAAACACACTAAAGATGACTGACACAGTTTGATCTGCGGTATGTCCAAGCTGTTATCTTATATTTAATTTAGAATAACACTGCTTGATCTCATCTCTCAAATGTGTAACGATATGGCGTCCCTTCTAAGATTTCTTCTGCCGATATCCAGTGTATTGACCAATCGTTTTGAATATATTCAAAAGAGTACCCAGTCATTACAACATTTTCATTCACTTCTACTCCGTTTCTAGGCATTTGTTTGTTATTCATAGGTCACCCAATCCAATTTCTTTTAACTTCAAAGTTCAGCCAATGGCCTCCCACGTACTATCTTAGACTTTCTGTCACTACTATGTTTCACAAAAATCAGGGATTTCCATCCCAAGCAGATATGACCAAACATGACAGTATCTCTGTTCTCTATATGTTTTATTACCAATATTTACTTATCTAATGGACTTTTTAGATAATTTATTACATATTCCTAGTCCACTAGCCTTTCTGTACACAAATATATGATTTTCAAGGGGCTAAGTGGTGTAGTTAAGAATACGATCTTTTTTCGATGTTAAGTGTTTAATTCAACTACCACCTGTTCAATCCTTTACGACTGTACTATCAGTATAAAGTCAGGAGCCCTGCGAAAAAAATCAGGGTTCCTAATAAGAATTTAAGCCTGTTTTCAAAACTTAACCTCGTATCGTTAGTTTTTTTCATCACTGTTTATTTGAAAAAAATTTAGGCCATGCACACTGCGAGTTGGTTTATTTTTTGACACACAGCGAGTGGCTTGCGCGACTGTGTTACATGGTCCGTCTTCCTCTCTCTCTCTCTCTCTTCTTCTAAGCCCGTCTGTCTTTCCGAGGCTAACTTTGTGCGCGATTTTGCGCTAGTGTTAGTTTTTTTAAAATCAAGGTCGTCCAAAAGATTTTATTACACATTCTATTTTTAGAACTACGAGTATCGCCGTATTGTTAGGCTTAAGCATTTTATTAGGAACGAACGAATTAGGACAAGTAGAAATCTTGTGTTAGTGTGGCGAGAGGTTTTATTTGGCTCTTGGATCAGTATAGTACTGACAATTACAGAAATAGGATTTCTGCAGAAAATGGTGAAGTCCCAGTGTCTGAGAGGACTACTGGTATCACAAATTAGTTACGGCTGTGAATGATCTGATCTCGAAAACAATAGTAGAGAGGAGACCGACATAAAGCGCCACCTCCGCTGTGTAACTAACTGTGATATTAAAAAAAAAACAAGGAAACCGATTTTGCTTAACAATGATAAAATTGACAAGTCTTCAAATACAATTTCCTAAGTTTTTATTTAGTATATACACTATCTATTCTTGTGCTGAAGGGTGAATGTTGAAAAAAATGGGATGTAATGGAATTGTAAGTTTACATGTGATTTACAAATATTTATTATATATATTTTACATCAAGTTTTCCCATTATAGGAACCAAAAAAAAATTA
>JAMPIV010018493.1:254133-413060 GCA_024509875.1 Oreohelix idahoensis
ACTTGTCACTTATTGGTGACCAAGTCTGAGGATTAGATTTAAAGAGGGACATATAAATTACCCATAGACTACATATATACATATAAAATTTTTGCAAGAAAAACAGATTTTAAGTTTTGTTATGAGAACTCTTCTTGGTGGTACTGCTGGAAATTGGTTACCTATTGTTAACTAAATTTTAATTTGATGGTGTTATAAATGCTGGTTTGATTTAATATATGGTTTTGTAATACTTTAGTATAGTTAAGACTATAGAAAGTATTTTTGCCTTAATTATTGTTTGTGAGTTAGAGATCTTATACTCGCTCAACGAACCACTACGGGTATAATGGAAGAATCTGTAGAGTTGAATGAGTGGAGAACATTCTGGACAGAGTTAGCCATTGAGTGTGAACTCTCCGAGAAGAACTGGATACCGTTGTATCACAAAAGAAGGAAAAATGCAGGATGAGAGAAGCAGACAGGAAGAACTAGAGAGCAAAATACACAGAAGACAATGTCGAACATGAGAGACAAAGACAAGAAAACTCCCTCCAGTGTACGGAAGAACTGAAAACTCAGTTTCAACCTACAAATATGGAATCCAGGGATAAACTTGAATCTAGGAATACTCATCAGGCCACTCCTTTGCCAGTTGCATCACCATCTTCAGTGGTAAATATAACTGCACCACATGAAGCCAAGTCTATGTCTCAGGATTCAGGCTCAGACAGAGCAGAAGTACGGATATCTAAACGGAGACATCTAGACCATCCTGAAAACAAGATTAAGCACAAGAGTGCTGATAATCGAAGAGACCTTCCTCATCCTCAGCAAAAACTCACAACAGGCATACCAACAAACAACCGCACCAACAACCTGGTAAATAGGATCGCTCAACCAAATAGGATCACTCAACGGAAAAAGGATTACGCAACCCTATGGGAAGGGAAGGGATGTTCTTGAACATCACCTGTCGGCCAACTTACATCAGTTTAGACTGTATGCGCCGAGACCCAAACCCACAGACTTCTTACAAAAGCTAAGGTCCCTACCATGGATGGGAACTTGACGAAGGCCCGGAATGGATACAGGGATTCTCAAAATGTGGAGACTGCCACAGTAAATTGAGAAGAAATCCCCTGTTTGTATTCTCAAGGTCTTGGGTGTGATGCCCTTGTCTCAGCCTCTGTTTTATCGACCTTGATCAAGTCACCGAAGAGGATGTTGATGGTAACAGCAGCGGGGGGGGGGGGGGGCCCATGATAATCAACAGAAGGATGATTTTGCCTTTGGCTTATGTAGAAGTTAGGTCGAACTTTGTGAACGGCAGAGTAAAGGCCGCAATATTAGATGAACGAATTTACCCGATACCTCAAGGAGGAAATATATCATCTTAGGAGACTCAGCACGATCCAGAGATGGCGTGACTGAACAGGCTATGGAGACTCCAATGCCTAACTCATCTTCCAACTTTTCAGTGAAAAGTTTGGAAGAGTGCAAAGGGATTGACCACCCCAGTGCAACTTAATTCTGAAAACAAGTTTTGATAGTCTCACCCCACTATCTGCGTGCAGAAAGTGAAGCCGGGCCAGAGTTCTTGGTACATGGTGGGATGGAACATGTTTCAGGAATATCTTCCTTTAACACGGAGAAATGGGCTAAAGAGGAACATGAGCCTCAAGCACTTATCTTCAGTCAATTCCGATAAACCTCACCCACTCTCTGGGATCAGAAAGTGAAGAAAGGTCCAAATTTCCTTGTACCTGGTGGGCAGGAACAACTGGTAGACTTATCTTTCTCTGTCACTGGAGAAACAGGGATAGAAGATCAATACACGCTCTCATAACCTGGGTAGATAGGTATGTGTCTTTAGACAGTTCAAGTAATATGACTAACATAAGGTTGTGTATGAGGTTGGCAACCTCATCACGCAAAACTATTTGCTATAGATCCAATTGTAAGCAGAGTGTAGGCTTTAGGGCAAGCTCTTTGCCAGGAGGCAAGCTTCAATGGAGGATCCAGAAGGGAGAACAGAAGAGAGGTATATATTTTTGCGAGCAGGCTTGCTCAACCCGCCTCAACTACTTTCTTGAAGAGGAAACGGATAGCCAGGTGTGGATTACAGGCATACCGTTTGACAGAGGAAAAAAATAGGAAATATATTTGGATTGAAGGAATGGAGGACACGATACATGAATGTAGTGTCCGACATAAGAGAAGAGTCGGCTCGAACTTAGTTGGCCGTTGGCCGAACTTTCAAAAGGGGGCTTATGTCGTGGAACGACTTCTCACCGATTCTTTTCTTCTGTCTATTATTTTTCTTCTTCTTAAAATCTCTCGCTAGATTGTAAAATAATTCCCTTCAGTTGACTTTTTCATTCTTATAATGAAAAAGTCTCTCTCTCTCTCTCTCTCTCTCTCTTAGATTTAACAGTATTTTACCAGCTCAGGATTCTCACCGGTCCTAGGTAATAAATTTTTCCTTAGCCAGCGAATGTCATTCAACTTGAAAGGTGGAAAACATTGTGCTACGAACAGACCGACCGGAAGTCGACCGCCTTTCTTGGTGTCACGAACTGAACATGTACCTAGTGGATACTATGCGAGTTAACGAAGGTAACTTGATACCCCTGGGACCAGAAGATGTATTTGCAACAATGCCACCCAAATCACAGCCCACCCCTGCCCGGGAACCAGCTGGAATTTTGGGAGGGAATTTTAAGAAGTCATTCTTCTTGTAACCATCGTTGGAAGCAGATGTGATTGTATGGGCCTCTGTCGAGGCTACTTTGCACTTGTTGCAAAATATCCTTAGTGAATTCGTTGAGCGAAGTAAGTAGATCTAATACTGCTGATTTTATAACATGAATAATCATATGTTTATCAACAGCTTGCTATTGCAGTAACTTTTTGTTAAAGTTTAAATGCATTTCATTTTCAGTGACAATAACTGTTATTTGCATCTTTACAGATCACTCAAACTAATGTATGAGTTTGCAAAGTTCCTAAACCTAATTAACTCCTGATCTTTATCTCACAGCCTGGCAGAAATAAGACAGGGTTAAAACAATTGATGTACATTATTGTTGTTACTTTGAGATTTGCATATTGATCCAAACAAAATAGAAGTGTATTAATGGTTCTTCTATTTTCTATTTCTTATAAGACTTCTGTGTTCTCTGCCAAGACTACAAACTTGATAACAGTGTCTCAATCACTTCTTCTCACTTTGTCACATAAGGGACATTAATGTGTTTTTCATTATGGAAGGTTCTTTACATGTATTTAATGCAATCCTATGCATATACCATGTTGTATGATTGAAGAACTATTTTATGTATGATTGAAGAACTATTTTATTATCAGTATATGAATGTTATTTGCTACAGGAACCAGGACTTTAAGAATGCTTGCAATTATTTAGCTATTTAATGAATTTACCACTTGACTGACAAAATGTAAGTCAGCAGTTCTCAAGCCTTGAGACCATGACGACCCTTCAAATGATTTACTGCTCGAGTAAGCAAGAATGTAAATCATTGGTTCTCAGACCTTGGCAGCAATGACACCCCAACAGGTTAAAGCAGCATATGAAACTATTACCCGGTGGTTCTCAAACCATTGTTGACAGAGACCCCAAAATTAAAATACTGCTCTATGGGCACTAGGTGAACCAGTGGTTCTCAACCATTTGATGACCCCAGCCCCTACCTCACAGTTTGTGAAACTCATTGCCACATGGGGGAAAACCACTGCTGTAAATAAGCAGACAGCCAGATAGAGACTGAGAACTCAAGATACACTATAATGTCAGTTAAGAAGTGGTAGTTCATATCTAATATGTAACACAGTTACTAAATAGTAGTTAACCTTGTGTTAATTTAATTTCTGATGGACGCTTACCGGCCATCAGACTTAGGAGATGACTGCTCTTGAAACCACTAATGGGATTTCAATTGTTTCCAGTCCACCCAGGTTGCGGTTACGAGGTACTAACCCAGGTTGCGGTTACAAAGCAAAAACTCAGGTTGCGGTTACCCAGTACTAAACCAGGTTGCGGTTACCAGATACCTAAACCAGGTCCAGGGTACAAGTCCATGGTACCAAGATTACCCTTACCCAACCTTATCCTATCACCCAGTAACCATCCCACACATCCCATAAACAGAAGAGGCATTCAGCAGAGGTGACTTACCCCATCCTTATCTGTGATGTGCACTGAGTCCAGGGAAGCAGACTCTGACACCCTCTGAACCCATTAACTGTTATAAGACCAACCTACTGGGGCAGACCAAACCAAGAGAGTTCGAACCAAAATCATCTCCGCAGCTACTACAGGCCTTCGGAGAGTTGAGTATAATACCTACCAGCAACACTACCATAGAAAAGATCTCTGGTCCAAGTGATGACCAACACTAGTTGTTTTTTTATTTAAACAGTATAGCTAAACCTTTTTTTCATATTTATATGTATATAAAAAAGATGAAAGATTCTATACCCTTTTATCCAATTTAACATAACAGAGTCTGTTGTTATTTTTCTTGTTAACTTTATTTGGGTTGTATTTTGTTTTAAATATAAATCTACACCCTGGGGGCTCAGCCATAATTCAGTTAATTTCTATCGGGTCGGGATATTTTAATTGTGGCTGGACACCAAATCTCTTTCTCAACCTTATGTGCTTTACACAGTCCTTTTGTAGGATTCTTGAGGAAGAATTTATCGTCCAGAAAATATCTTGTTTAGGTACCAGAATTCTCTTTTAAGTAAATTTCTAGTACACTATTTCCCGAGGAGAGGCAGTTCTATTATAAACTCGGAAGCTATCAATAAGACATTATTATCTTTATTCTTCCATTCCATCCAAGCTGTCCTATCTCCTCAAAACGCCCTCGCGACAGCCTTCCATATCTCAAAAGCAGAGTTACATACCCATTTGCAGCTGGATAGAGAAGAGCGTGGCGCTGCCATCAGAACTCGGTAGTTTTGCCGCAGCAGACAACACCCATTAAAAAGTGTAATTCTGGCATCATTTAAAGCCCTGAGATGTCTATATGCACGTGCTGCATGTCATACAGCACATAACATCGCTTTTCTAGAGTCACTAGAGATATAATAGATTCGATAAGAACACTACACAGAACCAGTCTTTTTTATTTGAACATCCGCCCTAATATAACCTAAAGTCCTTATGTTTAAGTTAATCGAATCTACAGTGTGATTAAAAATGAACTTCCTATTTTTTAATATTTGTATATCTTCACTGAAATCCATTAGATATACATGAAACAAATATCCAAACAATGAGCAAGAACTCTGCCAAAATGTCTCAAAGCTAACATTACACGCAATGTTGGGATGAGCAACATTACTTTCGAAGTGAAAACAGGTGTACGACAGGGTTGCCTCTTGTCAACAATCCTATTTTTAACTGTCAGAGACTGAGTGATGCGCCAAACAATAGAGGATATCCCTAGAGCAATAAGATGGACAACAATCATCACACTGGAAGATCTAGAATACGCAGACGATATTGCACTACTCTCACATTTACATCAGCACATCCAAGACAAAATCAGACAGACTGAATAAATACAGTCAACAAGTGGGACTGAACATAATCCTGGAGAAAACAGAGGTCATGACACTCAGTGTAATAAATCCTGAGCCCATAAAAATAAGGAACTAAAAGCTGGAACAAACAGATACATTTACATATCTAGGAAGATTAGTAACACCAGATGGCAGAACAAGCAAACACATCAGTAACAGAATGAATAAAGCCAGAACAGCCTTTGCAGATCTAAACAACATTTGGAAATCTTCTCAGTACAGCACAAACACCAAATTAAGATTATACGAGAGTTGCGTTCTTTCCGTATTTTTGTAAGGCGCGGAGTGCTGGAGAGTAACTGAAAAGGAAATATCAAGATTATCATTTTTCCACACAACCTGCCATGTCCTCAGAAGGGACCCTCACACCATCACCAGAACTGCTATGCTATGTACCTGTCACATAATTATTTTTGGGTCGATCTCTGCTTCACTACGGCCGTATCCTGTCTATTTGTTGTACTGGCTATGTACGTGCTTTTCCATGGTTGGCACTTTTTTCATTCTCTGCTATGTAGCAGATATTTTGTATTTTCAACATTCTTACACTCCTCTCAGCGATAAATTGTCTTGTTTGTTTACCTGACCATCAGCTGCTGGGGAAGGAACTAATAGGATAATATTAATCGACTACCATGTTGGTTAATCTCGGGTATGGCCGACACCAGGCTACAGAGTAGTATCAAAATCGCCCAGCTTATTTGCTTAGTCGCTGATAAGGCCATGGTGCGCTGAAAATTTGATAGCACTACGGGTAGATAACTTATTTGTCAGCGCACGGGAAGGACATAATCGTTTCCTGTACACCTTGTGGCAAAGCAGGAAAGTAAGATGTTACATCTGACATATATTGTAGAATGAGTTTACATGTGTGTTTGTGAGTTTGCATACAAGGCATCAGATGTTTTATTTACATATATGGGACCTTTTGCATCACGCACATTATTTCAGGGAGAAATAATTTTGAAAGTACCCCACTAAACAAGCATGTTTGAAACGATTAGAGCTTTCGTGGCATCGTAACAAAACAAATGCGGGCGATGACAGGCAATATAACCTGCCCTTTTTACAGTTTTAAGACACTGTGAAAATTCACTGTGAGGATCGCTTGCCAAGACAAAACCAGACTGCCAGAAGTTAGAATTCAGAATTCTCTTTATCAGATTGGACTTTGTGGAACATCTTGAAGGACTTAAAGAGCCCAGGAAACCATTTTAATAAGGGAGACCGGCATCTGAGGAAACTGAAAGATGGAGTCATAGTGGGAGTTTAGTGCTAACATAACGACCCCAAAGACACGTGAAAAAAGGCCAAGGCTTTAAACCTACTTCTCTGAGCAAACAGTCTGTGAGCCAAGATTGGCGTAAGTTTTACTTTTTACATTTTATATTTTTCATTACTAACATGTGAACTAATATGTATATATTGCCATGTGAATATTAATATGTGAAAAGTGCTAGTGGATGTCCAAGTCATTTGAGGCTGGCAACTTCATCATATAGAATGATGAATTCACGAACCACCACTGCAAGGGCTGGTGACTGCTTTATTGCTAGTTTCTTAAAGAAAGATAAAAAAGCATAGGTAGTCCCAAGTTCCACATGGAGCAGGGAGGGAAAGATGAAAGAAATGATGTACATTCTAATTATAATATTTCATTTTCAAACCAGTGTAAATGTCTATTTAAACATATGCACTTCAAAATTAATGAAAGTTTCAAAGTTTTTCAATCAGTGTAGATGTAAATGAAAACATATTAAATCTATATTGTGAACACTTTCCAATCAGAGTAGATGTTAATGTAAACATATTCTATCTATACTATTAACCTTTTCATGTGAATGTAAAGTAAATATAAAGCTTTTCAATTTAAATGTAAAGAAAATTTTCTCTCGAGGGATTAAGCTTCATTCTCATCGAGGGTAAATTCTGAGGTAGATGGGATGGTGGAACAGGAGAAAGGGACCCATAACTATGTGTCCGACAACACAATACCCAGGAGAGCGTTTTGTTTCTATTCTTTTACCATAGTTGTTGGTGGTACCAGTTGAGGGTACTTTCTCTGGAACAAGAAGGGAAAAGTGGCCTGAGCTTAAAGACGAGGGACCAACTTCGTAGACACTCCCTGACATTTCTGGGAACGAGCTGCGCCCTACAACCGTGACCAGCGACGAATGTGATCAGTCTACCAAGAACCAAACAATCAGAAGGAGCATAACCGTCACTGACAGCTAAGTAACACGTAAAAGCTGCCAAGTGACCTCCTTTACACATTTCTATCCCATGACTTCTTCTTCTTCTTCTTCGTGCGATTGCATCTTTGATGTTTACACCGCGTCAGACGAGTTCTCATGATGAATTCGACTATCCCATGACAACAGTGATTATAAACCTTTTTTGTAAATAAATATTCAATTCTTTAAAACCTTGTTAAAACCTAAATGACTGTTAAATCTGTTATCTGTAAATATACAAATTTAACGCCGATTTAGTCATTTTAAATTTACTGCATGTTTGTCTCAGTCAATTTACTAAATACACTCAATCAGAGCTAACAAATAATAATAAGAATTCCATTTAGCGAATCAGGGTGGGGACTTGAACGAGCTGAAATTAATAATTGCTTAATTCTTTATAAAACGTGGCGGACCGATATAAGTTAACAATTGCCCTGCCAATGCAGCATTGTTCTTGACTTCGGAAATATCTTATAGAAACACCCTTGAGATAGAAGCGCCATTACCCTTCTATCTGCAATTCTGCCAAAAGTAATCTTGTGCGAAGGTAAACACCTTTGAAGGCCCATATTAGATGCTCTTGAGTTATGGCCATTGTTGGACCACTACTGCAAAGCAGGGGAGGCAAATCAGTGACAGGACCCCAGAAGGACGGCGAAAGTGAAGCATACAAAAGGCAACCTGGCGGAGAACTGTTGAGGCTGAGACGCAAAGCATGAACTAGAGTTGGGGCACGGCACGAAGCATGGCCACCGACCGAGCAAAATGGGGACAGTTTGTTCTTACACTACAAGACTCCACTAGGCGTGATGGCCACTGACTGCTTTGTCAGTCAATGGCTAAAGATCCAACAAGAAGGAGATAAGCAATAACTGACATTTGACCCAAAAAAATTTATTTTTTATACCCAGAAACAGAAAAAAGAAAGTTAAATCTAAGATAGCCAATCAACTGACGTTATAAAAAACAGTATAACATTTTTTCCCGCCATGAAATCACGTGTTGAACAAACTGAATCTAACGCTGATTTGTGTTGTTAATTTGGCGTATCATTGTATGTCATAAAATGGTTGTTAATTGTCTTTATGTTGAAGCTGGTGTCGTAGAAATTCGTTACATAGGAATGTAGAAAAGACATTTAAAATCATGAAGTGTTTTTTTTTTTCCAATCACTCTGTATATTCACCCCCTCCCTCCTTTAAAAAAAAAAGTAACACTGCAGATCGGCGGTAGATTACCAGGTGTGAAATCAGCATCATCGAGTATCAAACCTCGTGACCCGTGGGAGTATACACCTGCGGAAGGTTGAGTTAACAAAGTACACGTAAATGGTAGACCGCTTGATGAGATTATAAAATCACAACTTTAATACTCTGTCGTGAATTTATCGCAATAGAAAAGTCAGGTTACAGATGTTGTGAATTTTATTTCGCTTGAAATCACTTGTTGGGATGTAAATCTGAGCAGATCTAACGTGGGGAACAATTTGAGGGAACTCTTGGTAGAGAGTGAAGGAATGTAGGAACAAAGTCTTGACATCAAAAAGACAGGCTGTCGCAACCAACTGAAATAAAAAACCAGTACAGGTATTTGAAAATTGTCTTCTTTTCTTAATCATCTTTCTATTTCTCATCTTTTTTCTTATTCGATTTCATTTGTCTCTTTCTTCCTTCTTCTCTGTCCACATTTCTTCTAATCCTTGTTCGTGTTCTTCGTCTATTTTTGTCCTGTTGTTCGTGATTCGTTTCATTTTTTTTGTCTGCTCCTTGTTTATGCTCTTCTCCTTAGTCTATATCTTAGATTTTTATGAACATTTTCTGCCTTGTCTTCTTAATGCTGTCGTTCCTACGTTCTATAGACTTCTTCAGTCTGGACATATACTTTCTCTGACTTATGGGTTCTTCGACTTTTCTATTTTTTTTTAAAATAAAGTTTTGCCTCATTTTGGCGAGGCGCGTCCCGTTCAACCTAGTCGGTTATATTAGGGCGCATATCCAATAAAAAGACCTTCAGGTCTTGAAACATTATTAGCAAAAATTTGACTCTCTCTCTCTCTCTCTCTCTCTCTCTCTCTCTTACAAATATGTAAATCTTACACAAGTTCTCTCTCTCTCTCTCTCTCTCTCTCTCTCACACACACACAAATGTGTAAATCTCTCACACACACATATACACACTACATCTCTTACTCATTTGTAAATTGAATTTACACTCACTACCTTACTCGTGTTTCATTTTTGCACACAATAACTCTCACACTAATATCTAAACTGGACACACACTCTCGCACTGATATGTAAATGTGACACTAATTCTCTGGGTTTTTTTCCCCCAAGCATTCTCTCGAGAAACACATACTATAAGCATCAGCAAAGACAAAATGATTGTGCACCTTTATCCTATTCTGTTTTTTTTTTTTTTGGTCCATGTAGCAGGAATCATCTCATTCATGAATTCTTATTATAGAAATTCACATTCTCTATTGCGCCCTATCTCTTTCTCTCTCTGTCTGTCTATCTGTCTCTCTCTGTCTGTCTGTCTCTCTCTGTTTCTCTTTCTCTCTCTGTTTCTCTCTCTGTCTGCCGATATCAAAAGCTTACAACTGAACATTTTGTTTGTGATTTGACAACTCCGGAGTGGCCGGAAATGGAACCAGCGCCATTTTGAACGTCAATAACAGCTATCATTATCGGAACTTCCGGTCCGGCTAAAAATGTTTCGCACTTTTTTTCTGGGTTTTCATCAGCCATCAAATTGATTATTGGCAAGCCTCGATATAAGCAGACATGTTTACAGCAGCAACAACGGAAAAAGAATGAATCACGAACAACAGAAGCGAGATTATGAAAATAAATGTATATAGTGGAGTTGTATACTCGATACAAAGTTTTGTGCATTTCAAAACCACATCAAATTGGCATAATGGATACATCCAGGAGTCATTTATTTATCGAGTATCATGCCAACTGGTGTTGGCGACCGACACGAGGGATTACTGTGGGGCGTTTGTTGTAGAAGTGAGGGTGTGTGAAATAGTCCACACAGGATTGCAAGCCGACAAAACATGGCGGGAAATAATTATGTTGTACTTTGTCTGCTGCATGCCCTCTGGTGGCGGCAATATTTCTCCTGTGGTCATGTCATTCCTTTATATTCCTGTAGAACTTGATTGGATTTTTGTAGTCAAAATTATCTTGACTTATATGGTCAGAGCACCGTGCATAAAATTGAAAGTTTGTGTTTTTTAGTAGTAGTAGTAGTAGTAGTAGTAGTAGTAGTAGTAGTAGTAGTAGTAGTAGTAGTAGTAGTAGTAGTAGTAGTAGTAGTAGTAGTAGGCGGCAGCGGCAGCAACAGCAGCAGCAGCAGTAGCAGTAGCAGCAGTAGTAGTAGTAGTAGTAGTAGTAGTAGTAGTAGTAGTAGTAGTAGTAGTAGAATCCCTATCAGTCATTACTGACTATAGGAACGCGCCCCCAAGACGATGACCCGGCGGGCGCGAGGTTGGGTGCTTGGGTAAAGAGGCCAAGCTGTAACTCGTGCAGCATGCCTGTCGTAGCCTATGTCCAGAGAAACGGCACAGCCGTTACAGTCTGGCACCATTACACACACACAGAGATATAATTACCAACGGGCTGATCACCCGTTTGCCAGTCACTTCGATTACGGAAACAACAGCAAATGGATTGATTTGCCGTTGCCCTAAAGACGCCAATAGGCGTGATGGGAAAAAATGGCAAAGAAAACCTATCTGCTGTTGCCCTAAGACGCCACTAGGCGTAATGGCCACTGACTGCTTTGACGGTCGGTGGCTAAGGACGGAAGAAGAAGAAGAAGAGATATAATTGCAACAACTTTAATATACGATATTGGAACTGGAATGACCGCGGCTGTTGGCACCAGACTAACTGTTGTTCACATGAAACCCATCTCCACTTCAGTCTTCAAAAGTTGTTGTTTGAATAATTTCTTTTAAATACAAGTGTGCTTAATTTAGCATTCACGGTGCAATGGGTATCTTTTCCGTATATTCCTTAAAAGGTGGTGGGATTTTTTCATTATTCGTTACAGGACTTTTCGCTTAGATAAGTAGCCGTACGGTGACGTGTTGACTCATGCCATTCTCTTTTTGATCTTTGATTATAATCCCAGGCCGATCATACAGTCACTTAGGAAACACTCAAGGAACTCAGTCTACTCAAATACTGAAACAACTCAGGTGTTTTGAAAGTCAGAGCTGTGGTGATACCGTAGATAAAGTAGATAGTCGTCTAAGTAACAGGTGTTTCAAAATGATGTATATACACTTTAAAATATTTATATTTCATGAACAATATAAACAATTTTAATTTACTTTATCACATTTTAAAGCTAAGATATAGATAATTGTTTTCACAGTAACATAAATTTAAAACATGTTCAAGGTGCCCACCATCAGCATGAATAATAAGTGACATCTCTCACCAACTGATCTACAATTCTTTTAAAATTGTCTTTCTTTCTTCAAAACTTAATTGAGTTTGCTGTGTCATTTATCTTGTATCTCAAAAATAAAACAAAATTACTTCATTGTGACAAATTGTCACTCTCTACGCTTTAAAATATAATAAAGAAGATGAAAGTTATGAATGTTGTTCATGAAGTATAAATGTATAAAGTGTGTTTACATAATTTAGAAACACCTGTATATAATAATGAGACAATTCTGCTCAAGACACTTTACTTTGTTTGCTATGACTATCTTGAACACTAGTGATCCAAACTTACAACTATACTCGTCATTCATCGTTTTCCTTTTAGTTCCCTAAGGAGCATAGAGGCATCATTGTAGCTGGTCCCCCTGCAGGAAGCCTGCACAAAAAGAAGTAGCAGCAGTGGTTTATGAATGTTTTGTTTTCATAATGAGATCGCCAGTATAAATGTATAAAGTGTGTTTACATGTGCGAACGTCTGACAGATTAACACCTGACAGATTACTTGTGCGACACGTCTGACAGATTACTTGTGCGACACGTCTGACAGATTACTTGTGCGACACGTCTGACAGATTACTTGTGCGACACGTCTGACAGATTACTTGTGCGACACGTCTGACAGATTACTTGTGCGACACGTCTGACAGATTACACTGACTAACAAAAAAAAACTTTTTTTTTCTTTCTCTAACACTTCTATGTTTTTCTGGTTAATTTTAATGCGCTGTTTTTAAATCTGCAAACCGTTTTTCTCTATCAGGTCGGGATCTCTAGAAATACGCAATTGAAGTTTTTTAACAACGCATACCGTATTACAACATCATTCGTACAAGAAGTATAACAGTTATGTAGGCTTGAATTTCTTTGCAGTCGACTTTCGTCGGTGAATGGCATGTGGTACATCGCGATGAAGCATCCAACAATAATCGGCAAACATGGTCACACTCCACCGTCCTTGATAACGTGACTCCATTACGGCGATACCTTGATGGAATCGTTCTCCATGTTCATCGCTGACTTCGCCAAGGTTGTCAGGGAAAAAGTCAAGATGCGAATCGAGCAAATGGATTTTGAGGGACATGTTACAGCCCATAATTCTGTATGCATCTATGCACTGCTTAACAATATGCAACATAGTCGACAGATTTGTGATTTTCCAGAAAGTTATCGACGATCGATTTGAATGCCATCCATGCGCGAAGTTCACTACCATGTAACAAGTTCTCGAATTGTTTGTCTGCAATAACTTTCCTAATCTGAGGTCCTACAAAGATACCTTCCTTTATCTTTGCATCGCTAACTTGCGGAAACTTTTCTCGAAGATAAGTGAAAGCTTGCTCGTTTTATCTAACGCTTTTACAAAATTCTTCATGAGCCCCAACTTTATATGTAACAGTGGTAAAATGAAGCTGTCTTTGTTAACTAATGGCTCGCGTATTACATTTTTATGCCCGAGCTGCATACGATCCCGGATAGCCCACACCTTTCTTGCATAATGTTCCTGTCTGTTGCGGCTGTCCCATTCACATCGGAAGCAACAAAATTTAGTATACCCAGTCTGCATGCCCGTGAGAATTGCAATGACCTTTAGGTCTCCACAAATCCGCCTTAGGTAGTCATTGTACTTTATTTTTTCCAAACGTATAGCCATATTGTCATAAGTTTCTTTCATATGAACAGAGTAGGCGACTGGAATTGATGAAAAAAAATTTCTGTTATGCAATAACACGGCTTTTAGACTAGTCTTGGAAGAATCGATGAAAAAATCGCCATTCGTTGACTATGTGCTCATGACCGTTTACATCTTTGCAATAGCAAATGTCATCATCCATCTCAAAGTATTGAACAAGTTCTCTGTGTCTATGACGAAATTTAGATATCGGAGTATTGGGCGCTAAAAGATTCCATTCTTTGAGTCGCGAACCGAGTAATTCCGCTTGTCCTTTGGTAGGAGCGAGATCACGTATTAGATCTGAAAGTTCTGAATGGTTAATTAAGTAAACACCATCATTCACCGGTATGTAATCTGAGTCAGAATTAGTTTCTAAAGCAGGTAAACTATCACTTTCTGATGGTTCATTTACGTCCAACGGATATTGTTCTGGTGGTACTTGGATCGGACACGTGATTGGATCATGAGGCACTGGTTTCGAAACCGATTCAATATTTGGATAAACCACAGACTTTCTAGATTTAAAAGTGAAACCATGGATATTTGTCAAGCAGAAGTAACAATCAGTAGTGTGATTTGTATGTTCACGCCATATTACTGGCACGCCAAAAGGCATCGACTTTTGCTTCGGCGATTTTCGTAACCAACCTGCCAATGTATCGAACAAACCGCATTTGGCTTCCAAGAGTTATTTGCATCATCAACTTTCGAATCGAAATAAAGTTCATATGCTATCTTTAATAATGGTGTAAAGTTTTTCTGGTCAACACGATCGGTAAAATATCCGCACACGTAACAGAACAGATCAGCCGAATTTCTACAACTTCTAGAAGCCATATTTTGCTCAGAATTATTTCAAAATACAGTAACTATTTGAAAAATCGCGTAACATATGTCATGCATCTTTTAGCAGTATAAAAAGTAGAGTTATGTTGCTTTTTATTAATTTTTAATAAGTTATATAGTAAAAATGAAACGGAGCAAATAACGGTTTCCCAAAAATATATTTATTCACAAATATCTTAAGAACCCGACGTGATAGAGATAAACGGATTTCAGATTTGAAATCAGCGCAAGAAATTGACCTAAGAACACTTATTCTTATATAAGAAAGAAAAATGTTGTTTGTCAGTGTTACTTGTGCGACACGTCTGACAGATTACCAGTTCTAGTCTTTCTTTGTCTGACCAGAGACCCCCGGAGAATTACCCGGCACAAACTTACAATACAAGTATGCAAAATAATAATATACCATTTAATAAAGTGACATCTCCGTCCTATACCTATAACAACATACACACACAACATCATCATAATCATGTGACAGCAATTTGGCCTGTTTATTTCTTACAGCGCATATTGTCTTCAATCGGGTGTTTTTTTTTTAACTTCATGTCAACACATTTGGTCATTGTATCAAGGTAGTTGTCATTATAGTCCTCTACTTATCTTTCCGTGGGATTCTTAGCTGTCTATGAGATTCTGAGCTGTCCATGGGATTCTTAGCTGTCCATTGGAATCTTGGATGTCTATGAGATTCTAAGCAGATCTTGGGATTCTTAACGGTCTATAAGATTCCGAGCACTCCTTGGGGTTCTTAGCTGTCTATGGGGTTCTTAGCTGTCTATAGGATTCTTAACTTTTCTTAGGATTCTTAGCTGTTTTTTTTTTTAGATTCTTAGCTGTTTTTTTTTAGATTCTTAGCTGTTTTTTTTTTGGTGAGATTCTTAGCTGTCCATTGGGTTTTTAGCTGTCCTTGGGGTTCTTAAGTTTATAAAATAACTAAAACTGTCAGTGGAAAACGAGGTGCAAACAACATAACGTTAGTAAGAGACAAGCAAGGAAATCTCATCACCACAGCAGAGGGGCAGGAAACAAGATGGGCAGAGCACTTCAGAGAAACACTGAATAAGGAACCACCAGAGACTCAGCTGAATGTTCCTGAGGCTGAAAGTGACTTAGACGTAAATACAGACATTCCACGAAAAGAAGAAATCATCACAGCTATCAAAGGGTTAAAAAATGGAAAAGCGCCTGGTCACGACAATCTAAATGCTGAGTTATTCAAGGCAGACCCTGAACTAGCAGCAGAACTATTAGAACCACTATTTGCACAAGTCTGGGAAACCGAGACAACACCAACAGAGTGGAGTAAAGGAATAATTGTCAAATTGCCCAAGAAGGGCGACCTTGCAGACTGCAACAACTGGAGAGGAATTACTCTCCTCTCAGTTCCCAGCAAAATACTAGGCAGGATAATCATGCAGAGAATTTCAAAAGCAGTTGACCATAAATTGAGGAAAGAACAAGCGGGCTTTAGAAAGAACAGAAGATTTGCAGATCATATATTCACCCACAGGAACATTATGGAGCAGTGCTCAGAATGGCAGAGACAGCTATACATTAACTTTGATGATTTTGAAAAGGCTTTCGACAGCATACACAGGGACAGCCGATGGAAAATACTGAGGGCTTATGGAATTCCCAGCTGCATTGTTTCTATCTAAAAAGCCTCTATTCTAACTTTACATGCAGTGTTGGATTGAGTAATGTAACTTTAGAAGTGAAAACAGGAGTACGACAGGGATGCACCTTATCAACAACATTATTTTTGACAGCCATAGATTGGGTGATGCGCCAGACAACAGAGGGCAGTTGAAGAGGAATTAGATGGACAACTTTTTCTACACTGGAAGACCTGGAATATGCAGATGACATTGCACTACTCGCGCATTCACATCGACACATTCAAGAAAAACTGATAGACTCAATAAGTATGACCAGCAGGTTGGCCTGAACATCAATCTGAAGAAGACAGAGGTCATGCCACTAAATATGGGCAATCCTGAGCCAATAACAGTAAGGAACCAGAAGTTAGAACAGACATACACATTTACTTACCTAGGATGCATAGTAACACCTGACGGCGGAACAAGCAAGGACATTAACAACAGAATGAATAAAGCGATAACAGCCTTTGCTAGTCTCAACAACATTTGGAAGTCTTCCCAGTACAGCACAAACACCAAATTAAGACTGTATGAGAGCTGTGTAATTTCTGTGCTTCTCTATGGTGCGGAATGCTGGAGAGTAACAGAGAAGGAAATGTCGAAACTGTCCTCCTTCCACACAATCTGCCTAAGGAAAATGCTCCGAATCTTTTAGCCAAACACCATCAGCAACCAAGAACTACTTATTCGGAGTAACCAGGAAGACATGCACACCATCATAGCTGGCAGACGCTGGAGTTGGGTTGGCCAGGTCCTCAGAAGGGACCCTGATATCATCACAAGAACAGCTATGCTATGGACGCCCGAGGGAAATCGAAAGAGAGGCCGACCAAAAACCACTTGGCGGAGAACTGTGGAAGCCGAGATGCAAAGAATGTACTAGAGTTGGGGCACTGTACTGTGGTGAAAAATTCTTATACCCATATATAAATTATAACATAAATGTAAAGCCGAACGAAATAATACAATAGAAAGAAGAAGAATGGTGAAAGACCAGTGCTTTCCCAATAGCGCTTCCGTTTTAGAACGCCATAATGGCTGAACAAGAGATCCCCTTTTTCTACTTCGTCTGCAAAAAGGTAACGTTTCCACGTGTGATAGCAAAAGCCTACACGCTGTAGTGGTGTTGATGGTATTGTATGATGGTGATATTACTAATTGTAATTGTATGAGGCCAGCTGTGAAGGCTCCTGAGATAAAATGTAGTTGTGAATTGTCAGAAGGCCTTTCTTGCTACCACTACGACCTCACACTTAATTTTTTTTTTTTAATGAATGTGGCTACGTAAAGTGTCTAGGGTTATGCTATGTAGTGTGGTGTAATAGGTTATAGATATACCCACAGATATTTAACAAGACTAATAATATTAATAAATGTTAAAATACACTGAACTAACTCACGTGTGTAAAATTTTTTGATAGAATTATATTACATTTATTTTGTTCTGGATCAATTTTTTAGGTTGACCAGAACTTAAAAGGATTTAGAGATTATGAAAGAAATGCATGGATATTATATCATAAATGCAATAGTGTACATATATATGTACTATACTAGTTAGTTTTATTAAAATGTTCTAGTAGTCATCTACTTGGGAGGATAGTTACTGTTTGTGCTGTTGGGGTGGCCTCATCACACCTGTCTATATTGACTACACAGTGTCCAGAAAATGGTGGGAATTTTTATGGGGGGTATTAGTAACTACACAGCGTTGGTGAATGTCCAGCAGACCAGAGGCTCACTCATCTGGTAGTTGTAGCTCTGGTGCTGAAATCAGGTGGTCCCACCTCTCCGTGCTGGCGGGCAATAATGGTGGTCTCTGTCACAAGTACTGCACAGATACACTCGAGTAAAGTCACCAACTGAATAGACACTGCTTGGTTGACAACAGAAACTCGCAGCTCTGCAATCAAAGTATGGGCCATGTGTCAAAATCTATTCTCTACCCACGTCTGGACACAACACTGACACAACAACCACATCATACAGACAGGTCAGATCTCTCTGACCAAACAGCACATTTACCATGGTGGTTTTACATCAGATAGATCCTCCCAGACTATAGATTCTGAAAAATATTTATTAGTTGTCTGCCCTAAAAGAGGATAGGTAATATGTTTCATTATTCTCAACACTTGATCTGTCTTGCATAATCCTTGCTGGAGTTTATGTACATTGTTGGTCCCTAGACCCTGACTAGGGCGGGGGGTCTAGAGCAAATCCCTACTTGTTTGTAAGGCTAGATTTCGATATGGCAGTATCAAATCACTCGAACATGAAACAATATTCAAAATATATAAGGAAATAATTTCAATCTTACCAGATTATGAATAAATAACACAGAATTGCTAGCAAAACTCAGCTGAGCTGCTGGCTATAGTATGGCGTCCCTAAATTTATTACACTTTCTTTCATATGGAAATCACCACACTTTAAAATCTGTGTCTATCACTGAACAACTATTGAAGAATGGCCCCACTTTCGCGTCTGAGCGCTAATGATATGATTGTCTGTGGCCAATCACTGCCTAGGTTTATTTTAAATTCGAATTTCCTACCATAAAGTCATTTCAGTCATGCTTCAGTCAAGTATGGATGGTTATCTGTTAGTCTGTCCGTCTCTACTTGTGTTTCTACAAAATGTACTTGATTTTTGAACCAACCTTTCTCTCCCCTTCAAAATTTTGTCGTTAAAAGTTATTTTTAGACACAGCTACCACCCAAAAACCCTCTCCTCCATACTAAGTAAATTTGAACACCTGCGTCCCAAAGTCGTGTTTTTTTGTGCAATTAGCGACACTTTTAGATATAATACAGTCTGTCGATGATGTGAACAACACTGTCTTTTGTCATTATCTTCAATATTATCTATCCGTCTGTAAAATTAAGACCATATTAGTTCACTGCTCAGAATGGGCCATCCGGCCAGCTAATTTTTATATTCCTAACATTAATATTAAGAAAAATTTACTTTTTACTTTTTGTAATATTCCAAACATCTGCGTTTTAGCCGCTGAATTCAAATCAAGGGCTTGGTATCGCAAAAGCGTCCAATAAATGACTGTGGCGTAACCTATCTATGGTCCCTTCTGTCGAGTTGCTTACTTTTTATGTCAACTTGGGAAACGTGACTTTTCTCCGTTTCCCCCCCAATTGCGTCTCCTTAGCCTTTCTAGTCTCTCGCAATCTTTCCAGTCATATTTTTTTCCTTTTTGATCCGCCGTTCCCCTCCTGTCTAGCAAGTCAATTATTATGGAGGATGATGACCCGCGGTCTAGGCGATCATGTACATCAGCAGCCTACGCATTATGTTTTTATCCTTAAATGTTATCTTTGGAGATATTTTACCGTTGTATCTCTGTCCATTTCACTACACATCTCCCCACTTGAAAACATGCCTATGGCAAGTTCCAACACCAGCGATACACATAGGTAAAATTACTCCTCACGTCTGCCACTACTCTAATTTTGATCACAGGGGTGGCGACTGAGGAAATCTGCACCGACATTCAATTTGCCTGGGATATATTGGATACTAAACTGATAAGGTTGAAGCAATAAAGACCACCTCAGCAATCTTGCGTTTTCATGCTTAGCCTGAGACAAGAACACGAGAGGCTGATGGTCCGTCTCCACCACAAATGTCCTACCATACAGATAGATTTGAAACTTCTTTATTGCCCAGATTAACGCTAAACATTCCTTTTCGCTTGTGGAGTATCCTTGTTCCGCCTTATTCAATTTGCGGCTTGCATAAGCGACTGGTTTAAGTTCCCCATCAGGTGAAGATGATCTTTGCAACAAAGCCCCTCCTAGTCCTACATTACTTGCATCGGTTCTTAAGACAAAGTCCTGTGTCAAATCAGGCAGTTTGAGAATAGGCTTGCTAGTGAGTTTTTCCTTTAACTCTTGGAACGCTAGTTCACATTGTGCAGTCCAAATAATTTTATCTGGAAGTCCCTTGCGAGTCAGATCAGTCAGAGGAGCACAAATAGCGTTAAAATTCTTGATGTATTTCTGATAAAATCCGCATAACGACACAAATGATCGCACGTCCTTTTTTGTTTGCGGCCTAGGTGCTCTCTGCAGTTTTTCCAAGTTCTTAGGATTAGGGGTCATATTACCCTGATATACAGTGTGTCCCAAGAATTCCAACTCTTTGCATCCAATACAACATTTTGTTGGCCTAGCAGTTAAGTTCGCCTCCCGAAGTCTATCAAACAACATCTCCAGAGCTTCAATGTGGTCTTCAAATGTCTCTGTGGCGACGAGAATATCATCCATGAAATTCGTGATACATGGGTTATTCAGGGGATCCAACAATTTGCGCATCATCCTTGAAAACACACTCGGAGCATTTTTCAGTCCGAATGGTAGCATATTGAATTCATAATGTCCATCCGAAGTGCTAAAAGCCAAATAAGGTCTCACTTCAGGCTTCACTGGGATCTGGTAATAGCCTTTACTAAGATCCACCTTTGAAAAGTATTTTGCCTTGTTCAGTCTGGCAAATAACTGTTTTGTGTCTGGTAATGGATCCACTTGTCCTTCTGTGACAGCATTCAGTTTCCTGTAATCTATGCACAATCTGTGTTCCCCAGACGGTTTTCTCAACAAAACGACACTAGAACTAAAAGATGATTCACTGTGCGAAATAATCCCCTCCTTCAACAAATACTCTATTTCTTCCTTCAATGCCTTCTCCTTCGCGAACGGAATAGAATAGGCTCTCATACAGATTGGGTTTGAGTCTACCAGTTTCATGTCATACTGTAGCAAATTTGTATGGCCTGGTTTATCTGTTAATACATCTGTATGTTCCTCCAGAACTTGTTGAACTCTCTCCCTCTGGTTTTTAGTCAGGTGCTTACTGACTTTTACCTGTGCTGCTGTTTCACAAGGATGTAATGGGTATTCATGTGAGGTGAGTGGTTCTTTTTGCATCTGGGTTGCAATAGCCAAGGTCAATAAGGGGGTGCTTTCCTGGAGTGGTCTGTCCAGATACTTCTTTAACAGGTTTACATGATAAACTTTTTCCTTCCCCTTTTTGTCAATTTTATAGTTTGTTCTAGACACCTTCTCTAGAACCGTATATGGACCTTGCCAACCAATTTGTAATTTATTCTGGCTTCCGGGTAGTAGAAGCAGCACCTTCTCTCCGACTGCCAGTTCCCTGTCCTTTGCCTTCCTATTAAAATATGCTGCATGTTTCTTCCTGGCTTGTTTCAAATTATCATTTGCCAGGTTCCATCCAGCTTTCAAACGAGTGGTCAGTTCGTTCACGTATTGATACGATGAGGTAACAGTCTCTTCCGCCTTCTCATCTGTCCAGGTCCTTAATAGAGCTTCTAATGGACCTTTTATTGGCCTCCCAAATAGCAGAGTTGCGGGAGCCATCCCGGTTGAACTATGTGGTACCTCCCGGTACGCAAACAATGCGGCGGGCAGGAATTGATCCCACAGATCCGGTTTTTCGTGTGCCAGCTTTCTCAGGATAGAAATGAGAGTCCCGTTGAACCTCTCTACCTGGCCGTTCCCTTGTGGATGGTACGGACAACAATGAAAGTGTCTGGCTTGAAATAGCTTAAAAACTTCTTCCGTTAGTTTCCCCTTGAACTGAGATCCATTATCCGTCAAGATTTGATGCGGGAATCCTAATCGGGTAAATATTATAAGTAGTGCCTCTGCTACATGTTTTGAATCAATTGATGGCAGGGCTACCGCCTCTCCCCACATAGAACAAGTGTCCACCAGAGTAAGGATGTAACTGTTCCTCCTCTTGGTCCGAGTGAGAGGTCCTCCAATATCCACTGCAACCCTCTCAAAAGGTGTTCCCACTATGGGCATTTCCCCTAGAGTTGCAGGAGCAGCTTCCCAGTTGGCTTTGGCGCAAACCCTTTTGAACATTCTTCTGGGCAGGATTAGACATATATTTTTATAGTCCTACCTCCGTTATCCCTGGCCCAGAAGTAAATGACGAAGCTAGACGCTGTCCCCTGTGGCGCTGATCCCCATTGTGACCACTTGAACGGAATCGCCATGCCCGAGTTCCATCACATTAACCTCTATATGAAGTGGGAAGAACCAGGCTGGTTTTGAACCAATTTTGTTTTCAGTTTTTCCCGGCCCTTCCTGTATACAGAGTTTGGTTTCTTTCTTGAAATATTCCCCCTTGCTCAGAAGTGTGTGGCATTTGGACAATTTTTTAAAACAGGGCTTGAGTGTCCTATCCTCAGCCTGCGCCTTCCTCATCTCCTCTGGATGAGCATTTATAGGTTCACCTTCTTCCTCCTTCTTCTGTGACCGCTGGGTCTGCATCTGTCGCCATGATCACAGGTTTCTCGGGATTCCCCAAGAAGACGTAACTACACCCCAAAATCAGGAGGGGTAGATTGGGTCATCAATCAACTGCTGCTCTGATTTCCACCATTCCACATAGCGAGTTTTTCACACCGTTATCCCCTTGCGATTGGGAAATTGTCATGAGTGGTATGCCCTCTTAGTCGCCCCGTGTAAATTTTCCACTGATTCTGTGGGATACAGACTTGGGTCCCACTAAGTCTAGAACATTTCACAAACTGGAATCGAAATCCAAACCTGTTATCATAAAGGCAACCGTTATGGTGACCACATTACAAATAACATCCTTCACAAACGGGGGGTGATAAGGTTTCCTGTTGTCCCTTAGGATTAATCCTTTAATCCTTTTGGCGTCCCCGACTTCATTGCAGCAATTGTTTTTGCAAGGTTTTCCCTATCTACAAAATTTCGGTGTTATGGTTATTACTTCTTGGCAAACATTTTCACCAATATTTTTCCTTGGTTCAAATACCGGTTTTTCTCTTTCATTGAACTTTTGGTCATTGAAACTGTGAGTTTCATGTCGCCGATAGTCCATTTTCTTGGCCGCGTCCAAGTTTGTCCTAACCTTTTTTTCCCTGCTCTCTATTATCAAATTTATTGAATTGCTGTTGGAGCTTTAAAAATTGTCCTATGTGCTTCTTCTTAGCATCACGTACCTCTGCCAGGCTGCTGATACCTCTCAGCAACATTTAAAATTTCCCCCAACTTCTCTGCACCTTGTTCCATGAGAAATTTTCTCATGTCTGGAGCCATGGACTCTCTCAATTGCTCACTCATGATCATTTCTTTAAGATCTTGGGTCTTCCCCAGAGCCGTCCATTTCTCCAAATAGGTTTCTAGTCTAGGTCTAGCACGAAGAATTTGGTGGTATGTCTCCCTCCCCAGACAACATTGGGCCCATTTTCTAAATTTCTTACGATTAAAATTCACCATTATTCCCCCCCCTTCTCTGTAATCCTTAATAAACAAAAGCGCTGCTTAAACATGTCATAAAAAAATAAATTTTTTGTCTTGGTCTTCCCTGTTCATTTTGGCAAATACTTCATAAGAAGTACCTCTAAATCCCTGTGATAGCTTTACACTCCACCTCTCTCTCTCTAACCCATATGTAGTAGCTAATAGCTCAAAACGTCCTAGGTACCCCTCTATGTCATCGTCTTTTTCAACAAAATGGTCTAAATGAAACCCCATAGCTGAGTTTGAGGCTCCCAGACTGGGCGTAGCATCTGAGGCAAAAGGGCTGGCACCATTTTCAGGATCCTGGCCTTGTAATTCCAGCTCCCTTAGTCGTAATTCGTGCTCCCTTTGCAACCTTCTATCTTCTGCCTCCCTTTCGGCAGTCAAAACCTTTTTTCTTCTGCCATCCCTTTAGCAACCGACTATCTCTGCCTCCCTTTCGGCAGTCCAACCTTTTTAAATTCTGCCCTCCCTTTGGCTTGTCCGTTTTTCCTTTCTGTGCTCAATCTGCAGCCTCCTTAATGTTCCTCTATCAGCCTCTAACCTCTTCTCTTCACCTAACCTCCTTTCTTCCCGTTCAATATATTTATCACATTCAGCCGTTACGTATTGAATTAAAATTTGACCATCCATTCCCATCTCCTTCGCGGTGAGCACAGCAGCTGATCTAAATTTTGCCAGCTCCGCCATACTTTATAGACAATATAATAATATACAAGCTAAATCTCTAACCAGTAAATACACTAAGTACTTCTTATGACTATAGTCTAACTAATTCTAACTAACCAGTTAACTAATGAATTATTACTGGCTGTGAAGATTCACCAACTTTTATCTGCAGGGACACTTTTAATTTTAAGGGAAATTTTACAATTTATTTCCCTACTTTTATTTCTCCCACCAGGAGATCCTAATATTACTGTTGGGCTAATTATCCCTGGACAAGACCCCATTTATGTAGTGGTGTTGATGGTATTGTATGATGGTGATATTACTAAATGTAATTGTATGAGGCCAGCTGTGAAGGCTCCTGAGATAAAATGTAGTTGAGAATTGTCAGAAGGCCTTTCTTGCATGAATGTGGCTACGTAAAGTGTCTAGGGTTATGATATGTAGTGTGGTGTAATAGGTTATAGATATACCCACAGATATTTAACAAGACTAATAATATTAATAAATATTACAACACACTGACTAAACTCAATAGTGGGTAAAATTTTTTTTGATAAGAAATTATATTACATTTTTTTTGTTCCTGATCAATTTTTTAGGTTGACCAGAACTTAAAAGGATTTAGAGATTATGAAAGAAATGCATGGAATATTATATCATAAATGCAATAGTGTACATATATATGTACTATACTAGTTAGTTTTATTAAAATGTTCTAGTAGTCATCTACTTGGGAGGATAGTTACTGTTTGTGCTGTTGGGGTGGCCTCATCACACCTGTCTATATTGACTACACAGTGTCCAGAAAATGGTGGGAATTTTTATGGGGTATTAGTAACTACACTGCGTTGGTGAATGTCCAGCAGACCAGAGGCGCACTCATCTGGTAGTTGTAGCTCTGGTGCTGAAATCAGGTGGTCCCACCTCTCCGTGCTGGCGGGCAATAATGGTGGTCTCTGTCACAAGTACTGCACAGATACACTCGAGTAAAGTCACCAACTGAATA
This sequence comes from Oreohelix idahoensis, assembly GCA_024509875.1. Lineage (NCBI taxonomy): Eukaryota > Metazoa > Mollusca > Gastropoda > Stylommatophora > Oreohelicidae > Oreohelix > Oreohelix idahoensis. Next base: position 279,614 of record JAMPIV010018493.1, read on the forward strand.
GACACTGCTTTGTTGACAACAGAAACTCGCAGCTCTGCAATCAAAGTATGGGCCATGTGTCAAAATCTATTCTCTACCCACGTCTGGACACAACACTGACACAACAACCACATCATACAGACAGGTCAGATCTCTCTGACCAAACAGCACATTTACCATGGTGGTTTTACATCAGATAGATCCTCCCAGACTCTAGGTTCTGAAAAATATTTATTAGTTGTCTGCCCTAAAAGAGGATAGGTAATGTGTTTCATTATTCTCAACACTTGATCTGTCTTGCCAAACCCTTGCTGGAGTTTATGTACATTGTTGGTCCCTAGACCCTGACTTGGGCGGGGGGTCTAGAGCAAATCCCTACTTGTTTGTAAGGCTAGATTTCGATATGGCAGTATCAAATCACTCGAACATGAAACAATATTCAAAATATATAAGGAAATAATTTCAATCTACCAGATTATGAATAAATAACACAGAATTGCTAGCAAAACTCAGCTGAGCTGCTGGCTATAGTATGGCGTCCCTAAATTTATTACACTTTCTTTCATATGGAAATCACCACACTTTAAAATCTGTGTCTATCACTGAACAACTATTGAAGAATGGCCCCACTTTCGCGTCTGAGCGCTAATGATATGATTGTCTGTGGCCAATCACTGCCTAGGTTTATTTGAGATTTAAATTTCCTACACTAAAGTCATTTCAGTCATGCTTCAGTCAAGTATGGATGGTTATCTGTTAGTCTGGCCGTCTCTACTTGTGTTTCTACAAAATGTACTTGATTTTTGAACCAACCTTTCTCTCCCCTCCAAAATTTTGTCGTTAAAAGTTATATTTAGACACAGCTAACGCTCAAAACCCCTCTCAACCATACTAAGAAAACTTGAACACCTGCGTCCAAAGTCCTGTTTTTGTGTGCAATTAGCGACACTTTTAGATTCAATACAGTCTGTCTGTCGATGATTTGAACAACTCAGTCTTTTTGTCATTAACTTTCAATATTATCTATCCGTCTCTGTAAAATTAAGACCTATATTAGTTCACAGCTTCATAATGGGCCATCCGGCCAGCTAATTTTTTATATAGTCCTCAACATTAATATTACGAAAAATTTACTTGTTTACTTTTTGTAAAATTCCAAACATCTGCGTTTTTTAGCCGCTGACATTCAAATCCAAGGCGCTTGTGATCGCATAAAAGCGTCCAATAAATGACTGTGGCGTAACCTATCTATGGTCCCTTCTGTCGAGTTGCTTACTTTTTATGTCAACTTGGGAAACGTGACTTTTCTCCGTTCCCCCCCCGCCCCCCCCCCCCCCCGCCAATTGTGTCTCCTTAGCCTTTCTAGTTTCACGCAATCTTTCCAGTCATATTTTTCCTTTTTGATCCTCCGTTCCCCTCCTGTCTAGCAAGTCAATTATTATGGAGGATGATGACCCGCGGTCTAGGCGATCATGTACATCAGCAGCCTACGCATTATGTTTTTATCCTTAAATGTTATCTTTGGAGATATTTTACCGTTGTATCTCTGTCCATTTCACTACACACGCATTTCTAAAAATAAAACTGGTACTGTATTTCTTAGACGACCTTGATAGGCACACTGCATAATGACCTAGATACAAATACTCCATTAATGAAATTATACACACAAAGTTGACCTAAAAAGACAGACGGGCTAAGCAGAGACGAGAAAGGATAGACGGAGCGAAGCAATAATACTACGTCGTCTCGCGATTAAAAAGTGAACGCCAATCACACGCGAAACGCATGAAGGCCTGATTTTTTTCAAATAAACAGTGATAAAAAACACTAACGATACGAGGTTAGGTTTTGAAAACAGGTTTAAAGTCTTATTGGGAAACCTGACATTCTACTGTTTTATGTCTAAGCTCCTGACATTAGTCTGACGGTACAGAAGACATCCCCTAGTATGGAAGTGAACAGGTGGTAATAGCAAATACACGACTATCATAGAAAAATACATATTTTGAACGAAGCCACTTAGCCCCATTAAACTTATATATTCTTGTACCTTAGGACTTGCTGACAAAGAATATGTTATGTGTTAAGCAAATAGTCTATTAATTAACAAATTATAGCCAAAATACTATAGTGGGGTTGACTGACAGCACAAGATCATATCTGCTTATTTTTTTAATGGCATGTTTGGAAAACACTGCTTTGGGGGAAATGAGGCCGACAAGTTAGATACGATTTGATTGGCTGTAGTAAAATGTAAGGCGAAATCTTATTGGTCTAACTGCAAATACAAATATTGTTGTTAATGGCAACGTATAGGATGGATAGTTTTTTTCAAAGGCTCATGTAAACATGGCCTGATTGGTTAGAACGTTAGATATGGTCAAATAGAAGCGTCAGTTCACTGCCATTTTTGAAAATAAATTGTGTGAAAAATCAAGTACGTTGAGAGCAGGCTAAGAATTTTCTAATAAAGGAAAAGCCTGGACAAAGGCAGATCAAAATTGTGCCATAATTCATCGCCAGTCAACGTTACTTGTTTAATATTTCCTTGAATTGTGGTAAGCTAGACATATTTAATATATTTTATATGAAAATTGAATGTGAAATGATAAATTATGTCTGTATGTGTGTGGTTCAGTAGCAAACATGAGGCAAAGCCTAGATATTGCTCCACCTTGTAAAGATTGTCAGAGAGGAGTATAACTGCCTATACAGATAGATATATTGGATTGCCATATGTAACATGACACCTATCCTATTGTATAGAAGGGATTAACGCTGGAATTGCAGAGGCGTTGTAACCATTAGGGAGAGGAATACTGGTGTATATTGTCATATGAAAAGCTAGCAGTTGGCCTACAGCTCTGAACTTTATGTTTGTACTGTCTTGTACGTCAGTGTGGAAATATATTATATATTAGTTATGAAGAAGGAGGCATAACCTTCTTATTGCAGGGACCGTGGTACTGATGTTAATATAGCAGCACATGGTCTGAGCATTGCTTGATCCAGAACTCTGGCAGCAGACTCCTTGCCCAAGATATCGGCCATTGTGGGTTTTTTTGCAAACAGAGAAGCAAGCGAGCAGAGGATACAGTTTTCCTGCAGCCGCTATATGAGCTAAGAATGTTTCAGCACGAGCAGCTCACCCTTGTATAACCCACCTCAATTGAACTTACATAAATAATCCAAGAGGGACAGTAATGGTTTTAAAAAGTAAAAGAATCTGTGAATCCTTTAATATTATTTCCACCAGTAACAAAAACATAAAGTCATGATGACAAACAACCACTTAGCTCTAAAAGCCAGTATTACGTCATAATACTACATCACAACACTACACTCATATTATAATAATATTATATGTCAGGACAAAGATCCTTTGTATAAAAGTTTGTACATAAACATTGTGTTTACATTTGATTGTGATTCCTGATTCACTTTGTAGTCGGATCATGATATCTATATATTGAGAAATTCAATACATTTGTTAAAATTTAACCCTTGACTTAATAAGATAATTCTTAGAGTGTTATGTGTTTGTGACTGTCATATTGTTGTCAATTGTTGAGGATCTTAACTTAGATGTTTATCTGGTGGTTGATTGTTGTGTACTTACAATTCATCACGATCATAACCCTAGACATTAACGTAGTCATCACAAATTCAAGAATAAGTCTGAATGAGGTCTAAATGTGGTGGCAAGTAAGGTCATCTGTAACACACCAAACTTATTAGATACAGATACCTTCACAGCTGATCTCAGTCAGTACACTAAGTCCCATATAAATATATTTATATAATCCCAACTCACCACATATATTGGGGTCCTGTCCGGGATTTTGAACCTTCTCCTAGCACATATATTGGGGGAGTTCACTTCTGGAAATTATAAAAATTAAAAAGGTATTCTTGGGTGGAAAATAAATAAGGTTGAGCTCTCAGTGCTTGTGGTTGTCCTTAGTATAATTAGTCATAGATAAAATTGTTTAGTTAAACATTGTATAAATTTGCCTGTTAGAAAATGGCAGACCTGGCAAGGTTTCGATCTGCTGCTGTTCAGGCTGCTAAAGAATTGGGAATGGACGGGCAAATTATGATTGCTTATGTCACAACGGAATGTGACAAATTTATTGAACGCGAAGAAAAAAGATTAGAGAAAGAAGCTGAAAGAAAGTTAGAGGCTGAAAAAGAAATTAAGAGGCTGCAGATTGAGGCTGAAGCAAAAAAGCTGGAGGCAGAAAGAGAGGAAAGGAAACAGGCTGCAGACAGAGAAGCTGAAGAAAAGAGACTAGCTGCAGAAAGAGAAGAAAAGAGATTAGCTACAGAAAGAGAAGAAAAGAGACTAGCTGCAGAAAGAGAAGCTGAGGAAAGAAGACAGGCTGCAGAAAAGGAAGCAGAAAAGGAGGAGAAGAGATTACAAAGGGAACACGAGTTACGACTAAGGGAGCTAGAAATTCAAGGCCATGCTCCTGAAAATGGTGCTAGCCTTTTTGCCTCAGATGTTACTGCTAGTCAGGGAGCCTCAACCTCAGCTATGAGTTTTCATTTAGATCATTTTGTTGAGAAAGACGATGACATCGAGAGTTACCTACCCGTATGGTTAGAGAGAGAAAGGTGGAGCTTAAAGTTATCACAAGGGCTTCGTGGTACAGCTTATGACGTTTGTGCCAAGATGAGCAGAGATGATCAATACAATTATGACATGCTAAAGCAGGCTCTTTTGTTAAGATATGAAAAGAATGGGGAATTTTATAGAAAAAAATTTAGGAATGCCAAACTACTGTCGGGTGAGACTTATCACCAGTTCTCTGCACGGTTAGAGACATACTTGGAGAAATGAACGGCTCTGGGGAAAACCCAAGATCTTAAGGAAATGATCCTTATAGAGCAGCTAAGAGAGTCCATGGCTCCAGACCTGAGAAAGTTTCTCATGGAACAAGGTGCAGAGAGGCTGGGTGAGTTACTAAATGTTGCTGAAAGATATCAGGCAGCTCAAGCAGAGGTAACAGGTAATAAAAAGAAACAGGTAGACAATTTTAAGGCACCACAAAACTTTAATAAATTTGATCATAGAGATCAGAACAAAGGTAAGCACCAGTTTGATAGGCCACGGTATGATAATAAAAATAAAACCCCACAATTCGATGAAAGGAAATTTGATGAAAGAAAATCTTTCAACCAAAAAGGGAGGTGGTGTAACAATTGTCGGATGGACAATCATGATACTGACCGTTGTAGAAGGAAACCTGTGTATATGGCCACCCTTCAGGTCAGGTCGACCTCTAGAAAGGAGGAGGATATTCTGATAGATACCACTCCAGATGAGATGAGGAAGGCGCAGGCTGGGGATAAGACCCTCAAGCCTTGTTTTAGGAAATTGTCCAATTGTCATACACCTCCAGGAAAAGGAGACTTCTATATGAAGAACAAACTGATATACAGGAAGGCCGGAACTAGATCCAATGGTCAGGGACAGCTGGTACTTCCTAAAAAGTATAGGGCAGAGTTAATAAGGAGCTTACATGTGAGACAAGATGGGGACCATGAGAAGATAGGTACCATCATCCAAAAGGTGGCTCACAATTATTATTGGCCCAAGGCAAGATGGGACATTGAGAATTTTGTAGAGAGATGTGGCATATTACATGAGGGAACACCCATAAGTGGGAACAGTGATCAGGACCTACACACGCCACGGGGCAAACGTAGGCCTGACACTGAAAAGGAAAATAAATTTAATAAAATGGACAAAGTTGAATGGGAGCCCCCTTTTCACGGACAGTCTTCACTTGGATGTTTTACAATGGCCACTATGCAGCGAGTACAAAGAGATGTCTTACCCCAGAATAAACCGAAAATCCCTCGATCGGAATTAAGTGAACTGGAGGAAGAAAAAAGAGAGCCAAGATCTCTCATAAAGAATTTTAAGTGGGGAGAGAGCCCCAAGAAAAAAATTGGTAGCGGTCGTTTTGTGAATGATGATTCTGGGATGAAAAATCATCACTACAGTGCTTCTAGTGGACGAAACCATACCGGTGCATGGAAAAATAGATCCACAATACTAAAGGTCCATATGTAGTTTGTTAAGAACGTGGACTGATGAAACGGCAGAGGAAAATATTACATCATCATACCAATATGTGAATGAGCTGACCACTCTTTAAAAACTGGCTGGAAACTTGGCAATGAAAATTTGAGACAAGCCAGGAAAAAGCATGCTGCCTATTACAACAAGAAAGCTCAAGACAGAGATTTGGCTGTGGGAGAGAAGGTACTGTTTCTTCTACCCGGTAGCCAGAATAAGTTGCAAATTGGATGGCAAGGTCCATATACAGTTCTAGAGAAGGTGTCTAGAACAAATTATAAGATAGATAAGAAGGGGAAAGAAAAAATCTATCATGTGAATCTCCTGAAGAAATATTTGGAAAGAGAAAATCAGGAAGAGACACATTTGCTGACTTTGTCTATTGCAATGGAGATGAAAAAAGAACCACTTTCATCATTTGAATATCCATTACACCCCTGTGAGACAGCGGCACAGGTGAAAATCAGTACACACTTAACGAAAGATCAGAAGGAGAGAGTGCAACAGGTTCTAGATGATCATACAGAGGTGTTAACGGACCGTCCGGGGCATACAAACTTATTGGAATATGATATGAAACTTATAGACCCAACACCTGTATGTATGAAAGCATATTCGATTCCTTTCGCTAAGGAGAAAGCTTTGAAGGAAGAGATAGACTATTTGTTAAAGGAAGGAATTATTTCACACAGTGAATCTTCGTATAGTTCCAGTGTGGTGCTCTTGAGAAAACCCTCTGGAGAACATAGACTCTGTATAGATTACAGGAGACTGAATGCTATCACAGAAGGTCAAGTGGATCCATTGCCGGATACAAATCAGCTGTTTGCCAGGCTGAATAAAGCTAAATATTTCTCAAAGGTGGATCTGAGCAAAGGCTACTATCAGATTCCAGTAAAGCCTGAGGTTAGACCTTATCTAGCTTTTAGTACCTCAGAGAGACACTATGAATTTAACAGATTACCATTTGGATTGAAAAATGCGCCCAGTGTCTTCTCTAGAATGATGAGAAAATTGTTGGATCCTCTGAATAATCCATGTATAACAAATTTCATGGATGATATCCTTATAGCGACAGAAATATTTGACTCTCTGAACATGTTGTTTGATCGACTTAAAGAAGCGAATTTGACAGCCCGACCAACCAAATGTTGCGTTAGATGTAAAGAATTAGAATTCTTGGGACACACAGTCCATCAGGGAAACATGACTCCTGACCCCAAGAACTTGGAGAAACTAAGAAAAGCCCCGAGGCCACAAACAAAGAAAGACGTGAGATCTTTTGTCTCATTATGTGGTTTCTACCAAAAGTATATCAAAAACTTTAATTCCATATGTGCACCGTTAACGGATTTGACACGCAAGGGAAATCCAGAGCGAATTACCTGGACAGCACAGTGTGAATTAGCATACCAAGAATTGAAGGAAAAGCTCACCAGCAAACCTATTTTGAAATTACCTGACTTAAGTCAAGAATTCATTGTGAGAACGGATGCCAGTAATATCGGTTTGGGTGCCACCCTGTTACAGAAGTCAGATTCACTGGATGGGGAATTAACCCCAGTGGCATATGCTAGTCGTAAGTTGAATAAAGCTGAAAAAAATTATTCAACTAGTGAAAAAGAATGTCTTGCTGTAATATGGGCGATCAAGAAATTCAATATTTACCTGTATGGGAAGGCATTCAAGTTACAAACGGATCACAAACCCCTGGCGTTTCTAGCACAAGCTAGTCATGAAAATTCTAGGTTACTCCGCTGGTCATTGCTTTTACAGCCATTTCAGTTCTGCATAGAATATATTTCTGGAAAAAACTAACCTAGGTGCTGATTTTCTAAGCCGCCATCCGTGCGATGAGAATCAAAGTAATCACCAGGCATAGATAGAAATTTATCTATGTGTATATTGAATTAGAGACTGACATATAATGTCTGTTTTAAGTGGGGAGAATTTGTGGTGAAAAATTCTTATACCCATATATAAATTATAACATAAATGTAAAGCCGAACGAAATAATACAATAGAAAGAAGAAGAATGGTGAAAGACCAGTGCTTTCCCAATAGCGCTTCCGTTTTAGAACGCCATAATGGCTGAACAAGAGATCCCCTTTTTCTACTTCGTCTGCAAAAAGGTAACGTTTCCACGTGTGATAGCAAAAGCCTACACGCATTTCTAAAAATAAAACTGGTACTGTATTTCTTAGACGACCTTGATAGGCACACTGCATAATGACCTAGATACAAATACTACATTAATGAAATTATACACACAAAGTTGACCTAAAAAGACAGACGGGCTAAGCAGAGACGAGAAAGGATAGACGGAGCGAAGCAATAATACTACGTCGTCTCGCGATTAAAAAGTGAACGCCAATCACACGCGAAACGCATGAAGGCCTGATTTTTTTCAAATAAACAGTGATAAAAAACACTAACGATACGAGGTTAGGTTTTGAAAACAGGTTTAAAGTCTTATTGGGAAACCTGACATTCTACTGTTTTATGTCTAAGCTCCTGACATTAGTCTGACAGTACAGAAGACATCCCCTAGTATGGAAGTGAACAGGTGGTAATAGCAAATACACGACTATCATAGAAAAATACATATTTTGAACGAAGCCACTTAGCCCCATTAAACTTATATATTCTTGTTCCTTAGGACTTGCTGACAAAGAATATGTTATGTGTTAAGCAAATAGTCTATTAATTAACAAATTATAGCCAAAATACTATAGTGGGGTTGACTGACAGCACAAGATCATATCTGCTTATTTTTTTTAATGGCATGTTTGGAAAACACTGCTTTGGGGGGAAATGAGGCCGACAAGTTAGATACGATTTGATTGGCTGTAGTAAAATGTAAGGCGAAATCTTATTGGTCTAACTGCAAATACAAATATTGTTGTTAATGGCAACGTATAGGATGGATAGTTTTTTTCAAAGGCTCATGTAAACATGGCCTGATTGGTTAGAACGTTAGATATGGTCAAATAGAAGCGTCAGTTCACTGCCATTTTTGAAAATAAATTGTGTGAAAAATCAAGTACGTTGAGAGCAGGCTAAGAATTTTCTAATAAAGGAAAAGCCTGGACAAAGGCAGATCAAAATTGTGCCAGAAATCATCGCCAGTCAACGTTACTTGTTTAATATTTCCTTGAATTGTGGTAAGCTAGACATATTTAATATATTTTATATGAAAATTGAATGTGAAATGATAAATTATGTCTGTATGTGTGTGGTTCAGTAGCAAACATGAGGCAAAGCCTAGATATTGCTCCACCTTGTAAAGATTGTCAGAGAGGCGTATAACTGCCTACACAGATAGATATATTGGATTGCCATATGTAACATGACACCTATCCTATTGTATAGAAGGGATTAACGCTGGAATTGCAGAGGCGTTGTAACCATTAGGGAGAGGAATACTGGTGTATATTGTCACATGAAAAGCTAGCAGTTGGCCTACAGCTCTGAACTTTATGTTTGTACTGTCTTGTACGTCAGTGTGGAAATATATTATATATTAGTTATGAAGAAGGAGGCATAACCTTCTTATTTCAGGGACCGTGGTACTGATGTTAATATAGCAGCACATGGTCTGAGCATTGCTTGATCCAGAACTCTGGCAGCAGACTCCTTGCCCAAGATATCGGCCATTGTGGGTTTTTTTGCAAACTGAGAAGCAAGCGAGCAGAGGATACAGTTTTCCTGCAGCCGCTATATGAGCTAAGAATGTTTCAGCACGAGCAGCTCACCCTTGTATAACCCACCTCAATTGAACTTACATAAATAGTCCAAGAGGGACAGTAATGGTTTTAAAAAGTAAAAGAATCTGTGAATCCTTTAATATTATTTCCACCAGTAACAAACACATAAAGTCATGATGACAAACAACCACTTAGCTCTAAAAGCCAGTATTACCTCATAATACTACATCACAACACTACACTCATATTATAATAATATTATATGTCAGGACAAAGATCCTTTGTATAAAAGTTTGTACATAAACATTGTGTTTACATTTGATTGTGATTCCTGATTCACTTTGTAGTCGGATCAGGATATCTATATATTGAGAAATTCAATACATTTGTTAAAATTTAACCCTTGACTTAATAAGATAATTCTTAGAGTGTTATGTGTTTGTGACTGTCATATTGTTGTCAATTGTTGAGGATCTTAAGTTAGATGTTTATCTGGTTGTTGATTGTTGTGTACTTACAATTCATCACTATCATAACCCTAGACATTAAAGTAGTCATCACAAATTCAAGAATAAGTCTGATTGAGGTCTTAATGTGGTAGCAAGTAAGGTCATCTGTAACACACCAAACTTATTAGATACAGATACCTTCACAGCTGATCTCAGTCAGTACACTAAGTCCCATATAAATATATTTATATAATCCCTACTCACCACATGTACGAAGGATGGCCGCCGACCGAGCAAAGTGGAATCAATTTGTTGCTGCCCTACAAGACGCCACCAGGCGTGATGGCCACTGACTGCTTTGGCGGTTGGCAGTTATGGATCAAAGAAGAAGAAGAAGAAGATGGGGTTCTTAGCTGTCCATAGGATTCTTAGCTGTTCATAGGATTCTTAGCTGCCTATGAGATTCTTAGCTGTCCAATGGATTCTCAATATTCTTGTAAGAAGCTACATGTGTCCAATGATTTCCACATTCGCAGCTCAAATTCCATGATTCTCTTTCACACTATAATATTGTTTGCTGTAACACTTTAGAACCCTGTTTCTTGTGTTCAGTGACAAGGATTGCTTTTTTGAATAGGAAGTTCTTCAATTAATAGAAAGCTGTTTTCGCCAGCATATTCTGCATTTAATCTTAGTAATGCGATGTCCATCTGACATAGTCATTGTGCGTACGTATTTGAGACTGTATGTGTGTTTTTTTGAACTTCGTACCTTTAATCATTGTTCTGATTTAAATGGAGTCCTTTGATAGTACCTAATTATTACCAATGTTTTTTTTTAACCTTTCAGGCCGAATCCTTTGGGATAATATTATTACTGTCACAAAATATGTTCTCTCCATTTTTTTGAGGGTCTTCACTCCTCTCTGGCAGTATTATCTGCCACTCTTTTAGTGCTAATTCTTCTAGTGTTCGTTGTTTTCGCTTTCATCGTTCAACGTTTTCTTATCACATCTTGTCATACATCTCACACACCCATCTCTCCTGGTTATTTTCTCCTTTGTTATCGGTGTCATAGGTAGGTATAAATAGAGAGCAGGTTATGTCTGATTTCAGACAGAGGATGAATGTGTGGAGTCAGAATAGAGAGAAATGGAATCACAGTTGGAAAAATTGGGAAAAGATAAGCCGTCTGAAGGGTAGTGGTACTACTATCTTAAGCCTACCTTGACTGTCTTTTGTATGGTAATCTTTTTCCCGCCCTCCTATGCTAATAAATGACAATGATCTTATAATCAGTAAGGACATACGATACCAAAGTGACAGGTAAGATAAGAGGGTCTGACCACCACAGAGTGTATATATATTTTATTGAAAAAAAATAATCCACGACATCAAGAAAATCAACATAAGTCTGTCTTTAACACTTCGGCAGTCCACAGATCACAAATCATAGAACAACGTACAACACGCAACACCACTTTGTTTCACTACTAGACAACCACGCAAATCCCTCCTTCACTCGCATCGCACTATCACTCATTAAAGTCTGCCCAAGTCCTGCTTCTAACGGACAGTGGGCTCCCAGTTCTGGACGAACAGCCACGTCTGCCTTAATGTTAAATTACTCCAGGATATGGCAGCACTTCTCACGACTAAGTGCCTAACACTGATCAAATGGATACGAAAATTAACTTCCGAAGAGAACGTGCACAATTTATCCTAGCGCGCACCCGCTTCCAAAAGGCACTAATGAAGACTACTCTGATAGTGAGTTTATCCTTGCACTATTCAGAATCCGACTATCAAGTCGCTCTAGGGCACTGCTGATAAACAAACAACGACCAGATAGGGCTCTTCACGCTAAGCGCCTCTATGTGCTGAACTTGACGATGACGTGGCTTCATGTACGTGACGAATGGACAAACGATGGCTTCTTATCTTTGGTTGTATGATAGTAATATCCACAGTGACCGGACGTTAATAGGTCCGACAGTGTAGCTCTGAGGAGTGGAAGGCAAAGGCACCGGTGATGTGCCGTAGGCGGTGGTTAATAATTCCGAATGACCACTAGGTAAGCTAGGCAACTAACAGACCGTTTGCCCGGCCGTGCGATCTGGGAATATTGGTGGCTGGTAGATACAGGCTAGCAGAATAAACTCCATGGGCCACTTTATGATGAATGCAGGATCTATTTCTGGAGAATCTTTGTTTGTGCCTAGTAGCAAAAGCACAGACAGCGTCCAAATGACCAGCGTTGAAAATACACGATAAGTCAAGAAAATATACATATCTACGCCACAATAGAACATCAAAAAGGCTACACATTTACAACAAAAACTGACATTACTATCTTTTCTCTTCCTCGCTCAACAAAACGCGTCAATACAATCTCCTTTCTCCCCCCTGACACGAATTCACACCCTTACCAGTCTTCAGTCAAGCGTGACGGTTTTGGCCGGCGCGCGTTGGTAATTAGCACACAGGCAATAAAACAACGCTAAGTGTTGGTCATCCAAACAAAGAAACAAATTATTAGCAAACGCTCAATGCAGAATTAAATTATACACATATAAAATACGCACACGCTCAATGCCGAATTAAATTATACACATATAAAATAACACTCAGTCACATAAAAATAATATACAGTTCCCTTTAGAGATCTTCAATCTATTTCTGCCTTCTCTGTCTGAAAAACAAATCACTGTCTATTCATACAAGTCTGGTCAGTGCCTCTAAAGCAGAGTTACAATTGGTGGCGCGCTTTACATTATGTGTCTCCTCTGGTCCCACAAAAGTTACATTTCGTTAAGAATTAACTACATGAGATGACATTAATAACCCGAGATGAGACTATATATGAGATGGAACTAACAACCCGAGATGAGATTATCTCTATATGAGATGGAATTAATAACCCGAGATGAGACTATCTCTATATGAGATGGAATTAATAACCCGAGATGAGACTATCTCTTTATGAGATGGCATTAACAACCCGAGATGAGATTATCTCTATATGAGATGGAATTAATAACCCGAGATGAGACTATCTCTATATAATATAATACTAAGCTCACACCCTGATTTAAGTCTAAGAGAAATGTATCGGTCTTACCTGCTCAAGGAATAAATCTCCATACAGTATTACGTGAATACAGCTTTCAACTTGAGGTATTTAGTTACTACTAGCGAGAATCTGAGAGGCATAACTGGTCCAGAAACAAAGAGACAGGGTCTTTAATAGTAAGACAGACTGCCAGGTGGCCCGCTCGTGCATACAAGGGACTACTGCTTGAGACGTAAGACCTACGGTCAGAAGGTCCGATCGTCTCCCGATGAAACGTGCTGGCGGCACGGCATCAAAGTAGAGAAGTTCCCTCTGCTATCGGGTAAAAAGGGCACTCTTAGCTGGCCGCTCGTTAAACCGTACAGGACGGCAAATAAGGACGGAAACCTGAGTGTCTGCGAAAGAAAAAGAAACGGGAGATGATTCCCGTGTTGTTCCCAGAATCTCTGAAACAAAGACTTAGTTAAGAGGCCGTTCACTAGATCTAAGGCTATGATAACTTTAGCTGCTTCCACGTGCAAAAGGGGTGTCTTATCGTGGCGTTACCAAGATTGACAGAATCTAAGAGAGAATTAAAGCTGTAAAAATTCAGAAATGACAGAAAAGTGGGCGGTAACATGAAATAGGAAAATAAACAGACAGGTCAAGCCAGACATAGGGCAGACAATTCCACCGCCCGTCACAATCTGCGACGGTTAGCGAAGGAGCGAACTTACCACATTGACTTTTCGCTTATCCAGACTTTTTGTCAGATGAAGATAGATGAAACCATGCTGTCGCATGATAAGGTGCTTGTTTGCAAACATGACATGCTCAAATACACGGCCGATGAGAATCTTGGTAAAGATTAAGACAGGGACAGTTATGTAATACTTCCGGCAGATGGACTTTGTGTGATACACAATTACAGGAAAGTAACACCTTGGAGGGGGTTATATTGTAAGATCTGTTGTGAAGTAGTGAGTTGTAAACATGACAAATACCCACGGAAGTGGCAAGACTGTACATGGCAATTGAGTTTAAAAATCACACGTTATCTTATGTTGTCATGTAGTAGTGTTCTACATGAGAGAAGGGTAATTCGGAATAGACCCATACCAAAATCAGACACTTATTTGCAATTGGTTTGGCCCTTGAGATGCTAAGATAGACTGCTCCTGATTGGACTTCTCAAAGTAGCAGCCTGGGCGCGTAGGCAGACTATTTCGCTTATTTGCTACAGCATTGTAAGACTACTTCACTGACTTCATCATAGACAGAAAGGAACACGGAATAATAGGACCCAAATATTGGACAGGCCATAGGACTGGACATGAATTCTAAGATTAGAAGAGAGTAACCCCAGAGACATCACTTTGCGCCTTAAGTCCTAGAATCCAACTTCAAGTGCTCTAAGTTAGAGACCTAACTCGCCTGAAAGAGACGACTCTTAAATCAGTTGCCCGGCAATATTAGGAGGTTACCTGTGCAAAAAGTCAGTGTTCGCCCGAAAATGTAATATGTACATTTTATCATTTTATATTTGCATTTTGATACGTATAATTGGCTTGTGGATGCACAGTGGCACGTGAGGCTTTCTATCTGATCACCGCAAATAACTTGACACATGAACCACCACTACAAGAGCTGTGACTGCTTTGTGAGGGTTTCCACACACGGAATCAACAGCACAGGTGGCCCCAGGCTCCATAGACAGCAGGGAGTGGATAAAGATATCATGGTGTCATCATCATCAGTTGCCATCTCCACAACGAAGGTTGGCTGTAATGGATCTCCAACGTCTTCTGTCTCTTGTCTTGGTGGTGCACTCTGATAGACTCTTTCCTGTCCATCTCTTGATGTTATCTTCCCACTTATAGCGCTATCTTCCCCTTGCACGTTTGCTTTCAGCTCTCCCTTCTGTTATGGTCTTCTGCAAGGTGTTATGCCTTTTTATGTGGCCAAAGTATTTTAGCTGCCGAACCTTGATTTCCCTCATTAGTTCTCTTTTCATACCTAGATTTTCTAGGACCTCTTTATTTGTTTTCATCTCTTTCCATGAGATACGCCCCATTCTTCTATATATCCACATTTCAAGAGCCTAAATTCTTTCTTCCAAATGCTTATTCATCGTCCATGTTTCAGCACCATACAGAAATGCAGAATATATATAACCCTTTATGATTCTCAGTTTTAGTTTGTGAGATAACTGTTTAGATGTCAGTATGGGAGCCGCGCTGGTGTAATGGCTACGACGTTGTACTGGCGACCAGGTGTTCATGGTTCTGTGACCGTGCCGGTATCTTGTTAACTGAGAACTGGTCCAAAGGCACCAAATAGTCTTATGTGACAGTGGGGGTCCCTACTGGTTGATAGCTAGGTGACTGAGGCAGGCCTAGTTATCTATCATTCACTTTTTTATCTTCCAAGTGAGACTATTTCTCTTACTGGCCCTCTTGTTCCGCCAGAGATAGTAGTTCTTGGATGAGATTTGGTTCGTCCTTTTGATTTCCAGTATCCGTTCTTCCCTCCTTGGTGGTGAGCAGCGACTATCTCGTACTAGTGGTGTTGGGTGTGAATTATTTATAATGGCCTTGCATTCAGACTTCTACTTCTCTCTCTCTTATATATAAAGGCTATCGAAGTAGTAAAGTGCAACATGATGGGTTTATTTACATATTTCATGGAGGTACAATTCATCAGCCAAAATTCTCCCTGGCAACTTTCTTTATGCCTTCTACAGCCTAATAAATTAACTCAAAGTATTCATACACCTGTATAATGTCTCAGCTTCAATACCTGACAGCTAATCCTTGGTTATCAACCAAATAACCATTATCTGCATCAATGATAATCTTTAGTCTTACTTCAAAGTCTCTGCTTCAATACCAGACAGCTAATCCTTGGTTATCAAAAATATCTATTATATACATCAATAATAATCGTTGGTCCTACTACAAAGTCTCTGCTTCTTTACCTGACAGCGCACCCTGGTTATCAGGTATGCAACCATTATCTGCATCAATGATAATCTTTGGTTTTACTTCAAAGTCTCTGATGCTATCTCTGACAGCTCATCCTAGCTATCATTTATATAACCATTGTCCTCGGTTTTACTTTCTTTAGTCATGCTTCAGTGTCTCAACTACAATATTCTCTCTTGCTGATGTACCTTGTGATGTGGGCATCATTACCCTCTGAAAAAGTTGCTGAAAGTCTAAAAAATAGTTCAAAGTTCATCTTACCGTTTTAAAACGAAGTCCAGCACCTATCACGATTCCTACTATTCACCCTTATTCTACTTCTACTCTGTTCATCTCAGTATTTTAAACACAGATAAGCTACTCTCCTGAATTCCTACCACTAAGAAATTCTAAGTCTATCTATAGGTTTCTGGATACGAACAACTGTCGCCCACAAGTTCGTTTCTTGAGTCCAGTTCGGCCTTCTTGCTTCCGCAAAGTTTCTGATGGGACTGTGTAAACATGACCGCTCAGTAGTGCGTCAATATCTGGACTGATCCTTCTATTCCTATCCCGTGATTCGGTCCTTCCTCAGTTCACTCACTTAATCTCACCTACACGCTTAATTCTATGCTGTCAACCCCGTGAACTGTGCAACATCACTGTTTATATTTCGCTCACTTTTCACGTGCGTTTTACTCTGCTGTGCGTTCTCTTAACTGTAAAGGGCGCTAATAATATTGTTATCTCCCTTTGTGGTTTTTACCATAATTTAGTTTTCTTCTCTTCATCTCTAATAAAATAAACCTAATATGCTAATTTCTTCGACTCAAGTGATGTACACTTGGAAAGTTCTAAAGTCTAAAAAGGTTCCCTCCCTTACAAAAAAACACTACATTTTCATTCTTTTATCTCCCATGTTAAGAGCGAATAGCATATCACTTAAATTATTCTGATTTCTAAAACCATAATCTCATACTTTGTTATTTTAACGACCCAAAATTATTGTTCATCTGACTTTAAATCAGTGTATTTTACACTGTACAACCACACGGTGACAGTTCAAACCCGGCCGTCCGCGTTTGAAGAAATGTTTACGACCGGAAATTTGACTGAATAATCTGAACGGCTCCTGCACATAAATCCAGTGTGGATGGGAAGGAGCTAAGCTCCAGACCGGGTTGGAAGGAAAGTCCACTGACCCCCCAGCCTCGCAATGACATGTCATTGGGCCGAAAGAGCCGGAAAGCTCGAGTGCCACTGGTTATAGAGAGAGAGAGATAGATGTCAGTATATGTTTCATGTTATTGAATGTAGCTCTGGCCATTCCTATTCTCTTCTTGATTTCTGTTTCACATCTGCCATCTTCTGTTATTATATTCTTCTTCTTCTTCCTCGTTCGCCCTGAAAAAGACGGTGGTTGCGTTGTGTCTGTTTGCGCCTAAGCTGTGATATCTGCACCTTTCGGTCAACACATCCGACTTCTGCACGGCATTTTTTAGGGACCGGGTTTGCCTTCCCATTTCGATCCGTACTCGCTCAGCCAGACTGCACTGTGTTATTATATGACCAAGATATACGTAGCTTTTGACTTGTTCCAGGATTTTCCCATTTACGCTTATCTTTAATGTGGGTTTATCGTTTGTTTTGCTAATTATCATAGTTTTTGTTTTCTCAATATTAATGTCGAGTCCATATTCATGACTTATACTGTTCACTTGCTTCACTAGTTCTTGTAATTCCTGTTCGCTTTCAGCTAACAACACGGTATCATCTGCATATCTAAGGTTGTTTATTGACCTTCCACTGATGTTCAGTCCTGGTATTTCCTGTATCTGTTTGAAAATTTTTTCGGTGTATAAATTAAATAGGCAGGGGGACAGCACACAACCTTGTCTGACACCTCTCTTTATGTCTATGTATGGTGAATAATTCCTTCCAGATCTTACTGTTGCAGTTTGCTCCCAATAAAGGTTACTGAGTATTCTTATATCTTTGCCATCAATACTATGTCTTCAAGGCATTTTTTTTTTTTTTTAATTAATGTGTTTGCTACTTCATTTTGTAGCACGCCCCTTTCAACCATCTACCATGTACATGGATTTGTTGGTTATATCAGGACGTGTTTCTTTTATTGTAATATGTTTTTGTTTGTATTTGTTTTATATTATATTATCTCTAGTCGGTATTTTTCCTTTTGTAGTTATAGTTCAACATGGTTTTTAAAAAAAATTCCAATATATGCTATTTTCTAAGTTAGTATGTTTTTGATTTTTACTGGATGGTTTATTTGGTTAATCTGTATGTTTCTGGGGCGAGTCTTTCACCAGTTTGGACTACTGGTTCAATTCCTTATTTGATTTTTATATGTTAGCTTTAGTTTTTGTAATATAGTGTTTTATTAACTTTTGCATTTCTGAAGGGCTCTTTGTGCCTATGAGATTTTCTACACTCATTTCTACCTTGTGGTTACTACAGTATGTCTTAATGTTTTGCCTCTGTTGGTCATATTTTTTGCAGTCCACTAGAAAGTGCCTAATTGTGTTTGGTTCTTGACACTCTTCACATGTGGGTTCCTCTATCATGAAATATCCAGTTCCCAGCTTGAGTCTCAGCAATTTTTTATTAATTGGTATTTTTAGTTCATCTTTTATTTGACATTTTTTGCTTGGTTTTTTAAGGATTTTATATGAGTGTCTTGCTTTTTTACTTAGGTCCCATGCTGTTATCCATTCTTTAGTTATTTTTTTGAGCAATTAAGCTCTTAATTTCAAACTTCCCTAAGCCTACTTCAATTTGGTTATGGCTAGTTCTCCCCCCTTTGGCTTCTTTGTCTGCTAGCTCATTTCCTGCTATCCCCACATGTGATGGTATCCATGTTAGTGTTGCACTGCATCCTATATTTTGTAGATATGTATTAACCTGTAGTATTTCCTCTATAATGTCTGGCCTGCTGCCTTCTGTTCTGTTTCTGATTGCTAGTACTGATGATAGGGAATCTGTGAGAATGGTTACTTTTTTTTGGTGGATTTTCTGCAGCTATTTCTAAAGCTTTTAGGATTGCCACTAATTCTGCTGTAAAGATAGATGTATTACTTGTTACTTTGTATCTTTTATAAATTTTTAGTTTTGGTATTGCTATTCCTGCTCCTAATTGTCCTTCTTCATCTTTGGACCCATCTGTATGTATAGTTAGGCTATTATTTGTATACCGTTCTATGTACTCTAGTGTTTTACTTTTTGCTGAGATTATGTCGTTAGATTTATTTATGATCTTTGATAAGTGGGAGTCAGTTTCTGGCACTTTTAATTCCCATGGTGGGATCTTTGCTTTATACAGAGCACTACTGTTTATCGCATTAAACAGGTCTGGGTATTGATCCACTTCATCCATTGTTTTCCACCCTGACGGGTATCTATTATGGTTTAATGGAATGTGGCCTATGTACTGGTTACCCCTATCAAAGGTTTTATGTGCCGGGTGAGTTGGATCTTTTGCCACTCTTGCCCAGTAGCTGAATCTCAGTTCTTTTCTCCTTAGCTCCAGGGGTATAATGCCTAGCGCTACTTCTAGTGCTTCTGCTGATGTTCCCTTTGAGGCACCTGCTATTATTGATAGTGCCTGGTTTTGGACTGTGTCTAGTTTCTTCTTATTGCTTGGGGCGGCTGATGCATAGACAACACTGGCATAGTCAAGTTTGCCTCTAATAAATGATTTATAGAATGTTAACATTGTCTTATTGCAGGCGCCCCAACCACTTCCTTTCATATATCTTAGCATATTAATAAGTCCTCTACTGCTTTGCACTAAAAGGTCTATGTGTTTGTTCCAGTTTAGTTGCTGGTCTAGTACCATGCCAAGAAATCTAGTTGATTTTGCTGTGCATACTTTTTGCTTATTAATGCTTATGTCAATTATATTGTTTTTAATTACACGCCCTCTACTGAAAATCATTCCTATGGTTTTTTTTAACGTTTAGATTAAATCCCCACTTGTTCATCCAGTCAGATACTTTATCTATTTGTTTTTGTACTGTTTTATAGAGGAATGGGAGATTTCTTCCCGTTCTCCATATCGCAGCATCATCTGCAAACTGAGATAGGTTGTTTTTTAAGTCCTTAAACTCGTCGCCTAGGTCGTTGACCATAATCGTAAAAATTGATGGTGATATTACTGATCCCTGGGGAATTCCATTCTGTTGCTCATATACCTCAGATCTATCATTGTTTATTTGTACCATGAAGTATCTATCCTGCAGGAAGTTTTCTAGGTAATTGTAGGTTCTGCCTACTATACCTAGTTTCCTGATTTTATGTAGTGCACCCTCAAGGCATTCAATTATTTTCTCATGATGGACTCTGTCAAAAGCCTTCTTATAGTCAATGAAGCACATGTACATACTCTTTTGGACCTCTGTATATTTTTCTGCTAATATTCTTAGGCAAAATATTGCCTCTCTTGTTCCACTGTTCCGTCTAAAACCAAAATGTTCTTCTTGGATTTCGCTGTCTACCTTACTTTTTATTCTTTCCTGTATGATTTTGAGCAGTATCTTAATTGCATGACTCATCAGGCTGATTGTTTTGAAGTCTGAACATTTTGTTGCATTTGTTTTTTTTGGGCAATGTTATAAAAACTGAAGTCTTCATGTCGTGTGGTATATATCCTGTATTGTATATATCGTTGCATAGATCTGTGATTGTATCTATACCAAAGCTCTCCAGAGCTTCTATCATTTCAATGTTTATGTTATCTATGCCTGCTGATTTTCCTTTTTGTATCATATGTATGGCATTCTCTACTTCTGATCTGATAATGTTTGGGCCTTCATTAGAATCTGGTGATGGTTTTTTACCTCTGTTGTCCTCAAATAGTTCTTTTACGTATTCTGCCCATCTGTTTGATATGTCTTTCTCATCAAGTAATATTACACAATTTTTGTTCTTGATACAGCTTCCTCCTTGTACAAACCGCGACCTATTTGATAATTTCTTTATTTCTTCATGCATATCTCTTGTCATGTGCTTTTTCCAAGTCTTCTATTTCCTTGCATTTTGTTTTTATCCACTGTTCTTTTGCTTGTCTACACATAGTACGTATTTCATTGTCTATTGTGTTATTGACGCATAGAGATTATGATCAATAAATTTTCTATATTCTTTCTTTCTTTTCTACCCGTGTCCTCTACTTTATTATCGCTCTTTTATCCTTTTCCTGTGTTTTTCGCATTCGTACGTTTGCGACTATAAACATTACTATTTTCCCATTCATACTTTTGCCTGTTTCTTTTCTCATTTAGAAACGCACACGCATGTTATTATATAACGTGTCAGGCGCTGCAGTTAGACGAGATGTGTGATTATGTTTCATACTCAGACATAGGAGCAGACTTTTGGTCTAGCATTTTCACCTGACACGAACGTTTCTCTGGCGTGAGGTGTGATAACCGTCATCTGCACGGCGCAGAATGAGACATTTGTCTGGTAATTTCCTCTGTCACGGCACTCTCAGACAGTTTCGTAGCGTGAGGTGTCTAAGACGCGTTTGGCATGTTATGTCCAGCGTCTAAGGTACGTAGGAGTTAAGGAAAGGGGAGGCTATTGCGTGGTTTTGGAAATAGCGCACATCTTTGTCCGTTTCATAGATATAACTAGAGTTGGAAACCTGACTTCACGCACTCAGTAACTTCGCAGTTAGACTAGAACAACCTACGTTCGAGCCCTAAGAATCTCTGTTATAGAAGCAATTAGTTGGTCGAATTGAATGTTCAATTTCTAAGTATCTCTGTTGATGATAGAGGGCATTAGTTGGTCGAAGTGGTTTTAGTTCTTAGTAGTTCTGTGTTGAGGTAAATGTATTATATCTAGTATTTTGTGAAGTGTTTAAAGTGTTAAATCGCCTATTTCATTTTCACTAGTTCTTTTGTGCAGAGAGAATTAAAATATAGTCTGTATTATTGTCTAGTGACGAGTTCCAGTGGAAAGCAGAATAAATTATAATTTCTAGCTTAAAACCAGGTAGCTATAAGGAATTAAATTTAACTGCTAAATAATCAGACGAGAATATATTTTAAAAATTAACTTATAACTGAAATGCTACATCAGTGAGTATTGACGGGATACGTATGTATTCCTAATTCCTGATGATTGATTTTATGAATATAACTTATTTCACGGGAAGTTTTAAATGAAAAGTCAAACTGTACACTTGCAGTTAAAATGTAAGTTATAACAAGTACATAGTATGTATAGTATTTTATATGTGGTTTTTCTTCCCTATGCAGTGAAAACTCGGGTTAATCCAAACTTTGCCAGCGTTAAGTACTGATGAGTAATATCAGTGAAGAACAGATACATTCTTTCCTTAAAGGACTTGGTGTATAACCTTTACAAGAACTTTATAGATTTTAAAGAAATAACGGGCTTATTGCGCCAGATTTTATTCTTCCTGAGAAAACTTAAGTACAGTTCAGCCCTTGTGGCAAGTAAACTATTGCAAACAGTAACGTTCCGCAAATTTTGTCAACTTGTGGTGTGACCAAGAAGGTTACCTTTGATCGAAAGTTAAAAACCTGACATTTTTCCCTAAGTAGTAGAAACCTCGTGATTCTGACACTGTGAACCCGCTTACACTAATTCTTACCTGAGCTGATAAAGTGACACTAACCTAAAATCTGAACAAAATCATCGCCTGAAGAGGACGCTTCCTGGACAAATTGGATGAAACCAAGATCTGCAGAGCTGGGTATCCGCTTCATCAAACGATAAACAGATTGTGTCATAACGTGCGCTAAACGGCGAACAACAGCAAGTTATAGAGTAAGAAAGTGAGAAATGTGTGAGTCAGGGCCATGATGAATGAACCGAGAGAAAGCAGGACCGAGTGACTCTTTTTTTATGGTATACCAAATTTCACCCACTTTGTAATTTCTTTATGCAAGTTTTGTTGCAAACAAGATACTTTTCCTTAGGATAGATCATACTTATATCTAGGTCTGTTCATACCTTTTAAAAGGGGAAAATCATTAGATTACCTCTAATGTATCCTTGATTCCTTGGGGCTATCACTTTCTTCTAACAGGACTGTGGGCATACCTTGAGGGATAAGATCATACGGTGGGTCTATCATTCTGGTAGAAATTCATCGATTTTATGACTATGTGTATATGTTTCTTGGTGTAATTTTGTGTGTTGTGATGAAATTTTAGATGATAATTAAAATTTCTCTTGAACGTAAGCAGCGCGTTGGTCAGCTCGTTCCAAATTATCTGTATAATCATTGTTATAGTTTTTCCCACGTCTGTGCGTCTAACTTTCGTCACTTGTGTGTGTGCACGTGATTGGTACGTTCATATATATAAATATATATGTTGTCACTAGACTGTCTGACTCCTCTAAATCTGTTGTAGAAGATAGGCTGAGAAAGAGAGAAGATTCTCGAGTTCTCAGGGACAGCCTCTATTGATTCTACCATCTCACTCGTGGAAATCTATTTCTGTTATTATCTCTCACTGTGGCTATCACGTATTCTAATCTAATCAGAAGGGACCAACCCAAGTCTTAATTCCCCTATCAAAAATCTACGACAGAATGGGTCTCGTTGTCCGGGAATTGAACTCTAGTCCTGAGCAAATACGAATATCAGCTCGTTTGCAGGATTAATTTTTTTTATTCTGATATAGAGTAAGAGTGTGATGTCTTGTGAGTTTTGTATCATTTAAAAATAATTTATCCCCTAGACGAAACGATCTGTTTATGGGCGTGCTGACCACACAACTAATGATTGTTTTTCCACAGCATTTTGAGCAATATACATTTGAGCTACAGGTTGATTTTGTCGGAATATATGTTAATTATTGATTTTGTAATACTAAACGCTGGTAAAGTTTGTGATTGTCTAACGATCACTGGGTTCTGAAGAAGTAGGTGTTTGAGCTAAGCTAAGGAGCGCGATCAGACTATACGTCCTGTAATTGCCTCCCTTACCCTAACTGACTTCAGGGGTGATCTTGTAGTGGACTTAAAATTAAGGGGATTTTTTTTCCTCCTTAAATTTTTGCAATAATTATTTTGTTTCCACTGTAGCAACTTATTTTTCAGTGAGTAAATCTTAACTACCATTTTTTTGGCGTAGTCGTCTGCATTAGGTGCTTAATTGCCGATTAATAGCAGCGATAGTTAGATACTATATATTTTGGAGGAGGTATCCCAGGTTAAAGTATATCATCTTTTTAATTTTTGGTAATTTCTCGCAAGTGGTAGGAACGGGTGTATCTTTTTCTTCTTTAGTTCTCGACTAAGTCTCAGTCACTGATTTACAATGGCCGAAAGGGCGAAACTTAGACAGATGCTCAGGGACGAAGCAAGAGAAGAAGGTTTGGACGGAGAAGAAGCGAAAGCTTTTGTCAGGGACGAACTTGAGAGATATGATGCGGAGAGGAAAGCAGCTGAAGCTAAAGAGCAGAGGAAGATGGATGAGGAAATGAAAATTCGCAGGATACAGCATGAGAAGGAGAGGGAGGAGAGACAGCATGAGAAGGATAGGGAGGAGAGACAGCATGAGAAGGAGAGGGAGGAGAGACAGCATGAGCTGGCGCTTAAAGCTCTAGAAGTTCAAAGTCGTGGTGCTGCCTCTATCTCCAGCAATGGAGCATCTTCTTCTCATTCCTCTTTAACTGATCCTTCTAACACACAATCTACTCATCTCACTGCTATGTCTTTTGCGCTAGAATCTGTCCCTTGTCCTAATGAGAAGATTGACACGTATCTAGAAAAATTTGAGAAAATTGCATCTCTGTACGGTTTAGAGAGGTCGCGTTGGAATATGAAGCTTTCCCAGGCTTTGAAAAGCAGTGCGTATGATGTTTACGCCAAACTGGAAAGCAGCCAACAAGACAACTATGATGCGTTGAAGAAAGCGTTACTGGAGCGCTTTGAAATGAATGCGCGAAAGTTTTTGCAACTGTTTCGCAACAGCAGGAAGGAGAGCTCTGAACTTTTCAGCATTTCTCGTCTCGTTTGAAGGGTTACTTGACAAAGTGATTTGAGCTTTCACAGCTCCCCTCTACCTATGAAGGTCTGGAGGAATTTGTTATAACAGAACAAATAAAGAACACTTTGTCTGCTGATACCCGGAGATTTCTAGCTGAGCAGTATGCAGAAAAGCTTGAAGACATTTTGGAAAAGTCTGAGCGATATCACAATGCGCTGGCTGAACTGCCGGCCACAAAACGTAAACCGACAGAAGAGCATTTTCGAAAGAATAATCTAGACCAACCTTCTCATTCTTCTAATCAGAATAACCACAGAGAAACTGGACCTCAAAACCCCTCTCCTGAAAAATCCAAGTTCTACAAAAACAAGTACCCCAACCACAGTAAACAGTCTGATCAACCCGACCGCCCTACATGGCAGCGCAGCCAGAAAGGACAAGGTGGTAAAGGGAGAACCCCTGAGCACGGGACATATGATCAGACCAAGCACACCGAGCCTAAACGCATCGGATGCTTATTAACAGTCTCGCAAGGCGGAATTATTGACAGTGATTCCCAACCTGTAGAGGGAGACAGACCTTCTACGCGAGGTAATGTTATATTGAACGGTTCTCAAACTTCTTGTTTATTTGACACGGGGTTTTCTTATGATTGCATTGTCGCCAGAAACCTGGTTAAACCCGGTCAAGAGACAGGAGAGACCGTCAAATTTTGTGGAGTTTCTAAGAGTGAGGCACCTACAGCGCTTCCCATCGCTTTAGTGGAGATCCACTCTGACTTTGTCAGAGGTGTGATCAAAGCGGCTGTTATGGATGATCCCATCTACCCAGTCATACTTGGCGGTAGATACGTGTTTATTGGGAAACCGGAAGAGCCGATTGTGGCAGCAGTAACTACAAGATGGCAAACCAAGAAGGAACGGGAGCCTGCGCCTAATTTGTTACCTATGGAACTTAAAGAAGCGCAACAAAAGGACCCTACTTTGGTACCCTGCTTTAGGAAACTGCCCACGGTTAAGGAACCCAAACAGCACGGGGACATTTTTTCTAATGATGGCGTACTTTATCGCAGAACGGGCAAGCCTGACCAAGGTTATAACCAGCTCCTAGTACCGAAACAGTACAGAAGCCAAATCCTAGAAATGGGGCACTCTCTTCCCTTCAGCGGACATATGGGTCAGAACGCCACAAACCAACGGATAACCACTCATTATTGGTGGCCAGGAGTAAATACTGATATTATCAGGTATGTCAAATCCTGTGCCCAGTGCCAACGTGTACCACCCAAGCAACGGACACCCCCAGTTTCGTTTGGTGAAATGCCAATAGTGGGAACACCATTCGAACGGGTTGTGATCGACATTTTAGGGCATTTCGAAAGGACTAAAAGAAGGAACAGGTATATCCTCACCTTAGTCGACACGTGCACTATGTGGGCAGAAGATATCCCGCTAACATGCGCAGATGCCAAGCATGTCGCAGAAGCCCTCGTGCAGATTTTTACTCGGTTGGGATTTCCTCAGCAAGTGTTGACGAATAACGGATCCCCATACCGAAACCTGTTAATGGATGAGATCGTGAAGATCTTGAGGACCAAACACATCTACACAAAGCCATATACTCTGGCCGGAAAGGGGCTCGTGGAACGTGTTAACGGAAACCTCAACACGATGTTAAGTAAACTGGCTCAAGTGAAACCTGACGATTGGGATCTTTGTATTCCTGCAGCTTTATTTGGCTACAGAGAATCTCCTCATACGTCCACAGGATTTCCGCCAGCCACGCTTTTATTCGGCAGACCTATTAAGGGGCCACTTGAAGCCTTACTTCAGTCTCTGACAGACGAGAAGGCGGATGAGACAGTTGTCTCAGCAAGTAAATATGTGTCGGTTTTAAAGGAAAGGTTGAAACTAGGATGGGACCTAGCAACGACTAACTTTAAGCGAGCACGCACAAAGCACGCTAACCGATACAGGAAAGTCGCGAAAGAGAGAGAACTACAAGTAGGAGAGAAAGTTTTGGTGTTACTCCCCACCGGGAACAACAAACTGAGAATCGGATGGCAAGGGCCGTTTACCGTCCTGAAAAAAGATTTCTAAGGCTAACTACCAGATTTCTATTGAAGGAAAGGAGAAGGTTTTCCATTTAAATCTGTTAAAGAGATACTTGGAAAGACCGGGGCCGACCTCCGAACATCTCCTGACGATCGCCAAAATTGACGACGATGACGTTAGTGGCAGGGAAATTCCACTGCAAGCACACGTAATCTTTCAAAAATGTCAAAAGCGGCGACGCTCTTTCAAGCGCGCATGGGAGACATTCCAGAGAAAGGAAACTTTGGGAGTAGACTTGAGTAGGAATTGGAGAGAGATGGAGGGGGGAGATGAGTGGGAAGAAGACAGACACCCTGAAGCTACGGATATAGGAAATTTATTTCCATAACGTAGACATGGAGTGCTTCCATATCTTAAAGGGGGACGTTCTGTCGCATAGAGATTATGATCAATAAATTTTCTATATTCTTTCTTTCTTTTCTACCCGTGTCCTCTACTTTATTATCGCTCTTTTATCCTTTTCCTGTGTTTTTCGCATTCGTACGTTTGCGACTATAAACATTACTATTTTCCCATTCATACTTTCTGTTTCTTTTCTCATTTAGAAACGCACACGCATGTTATTATATAACGTGTCAGGCGCTGCAGTCAGACGAGATGTGTGATTATGTTTCATACTCAGAATAGGAGCAGACTTTTGGTCTAGCATTTTCACCTGACACGAACGTTTCTCTGGCGTGAGGTGTGATAACCGTCATCTGCACGGCGCAGAATGAGACATTTTTCTGGTAATTTCCTCTGTCACGGCACTCTCAGACACTTTCATAGCGTGAGGTGTCTAAGACGCGTTTGGCATGTTATGTCCAGCGTCTAAGGTACGTAGGTGTTAAGGAAAGGGGAGGCTATTGCGTGGTTTTGGAAATAGCGCACATCTTTGTCCGTTTCATAGATATAACTAGAGTTGGAAACCTGACTTCACGCACTCAGTAACTTCGCAGTTAGACTAGAACAACCTACGTTCGAGCCCTAAGAATCTCTGTTATAGAAGCAATTAGTTGGTCGAATTGAATGTTCAATTTCTAAGTATCTCTGTTGATGATAGAGGGCCTTAGTTGGTCGAAGTGGTTTTAGTTCTTAGTAGTTCTGTGTTGAGGTAAATATAATATATCTAGTATTTTGTGAAGTGTTTAAAGTGTTAAATCGCCTATTTCATTTTCACTAGTTCTTTTGTGCAGAGAGAATTAAAATATAGTCTGTATTATTTTCTAGTGACGAGTTCCAGTAGAAAGCAGAATAAATTATAATTTCTAGCTTAAAACCAGGTAGCTATAAGGAATTAAATTTAACTGCTAAATAATCAGACGAGAATATATTTTAAAAATTAACTTATAACTGAAATGCTACATCAGTGAGTATTGACGGTATCCGTATGTATTCCTAATTCCTGATGATTGATTTTATGAATATAACTTATTTCACGGGAAGTTTTAAATGATAAGTCAAGCTGTACACTTGCAGTTAAAATGTAAGTTATAACAAGTACATAGTATGTATAGTATTTTATATGTGGTTTTTCTTCCCTATGCAGTGAAAATTGGGGTTAACCCAAACTTTGCCAGCGTTAAGTACTGATGAGTAATATCAGTGAAGAACAAATACATTCTTTCCTTAAAGGACTTGGTGTATAACCTTTACAAGAACTTTAAAGATTTTAAAGAAATAACGGGCTTATTGCGCCAGATTTTATTCTTCCTGAGAAAACTTAAGTACAGTTCAGCCCTTGTGGCAAGTAAACTATTGCAAACAGTAACGTTCAGAAAATTTTGTCAAATCGTGGTGTGGACCAAGAAGGTTACCTTTGATCGAAAGTTAAAAACCTGACATTTTTCCCTAAGTAGTAGAAACCTCGTGATTCTGACACTGTGAACCCGCTTACACTAATTCTTACCTGAGCTGATAAAGTGACACTAACTTAAAATCTGAACAAAATCATCGCCTGAAGAGGACGCTTCCCGGACAAACTGGATGAAACCAAGATCTGCAGAGCTGGGTATCCGCTTCATCAAACGATCAACAGATTGTATCATAACGTGCGCCAGACGGCGAACAACAGCAAGTTATAGAGTAAGAAAGTGAGAAATGTGTGAGTCAGGGCCCTGATGAATGAACCGAGAGAAAGCAGGACCGAGTGACTCTTTTTTATGGTATACCAAATTTCACCCACTTTGTAATTTCTTTATGCAAGTTTTGTTGCAAACAAGATACTTTTCCTTAGGATAGATCATACTTATATCTGTCTGTTGCGCACAGATTCTTTTGTGTGGTAGTCTGTGACGCACAGATTACTGTTGGTAGGCATACAAATGTAAAGTATAACTATTTGTCTGGTGAAAAGTATTTATTTGAGAATCAATGATTCTTAGTCTAAGGGACATAACCCTGATTGGTCGATGTTGTATTCGGTTATATGGGTTATCTTTTCTTGTGTCACAATCTGGCGTATGAATACTAGATTTACGTCATTTTGCGTCTGGTATGGCCAGAAACAGATTGGTCTTGCTTAAAATGTTTATGGCTCGAATTTATATTTATTCCTTGACTATTTAAGGTGATTCGGTCTTATATCTTTGTATCTTGGTATTTCTATGTCGGCCTATTTTTTGAGCTGAACTCTGGGGTCAAAGGCATTTCTGCGCATGCGTCGTTTTGGGGTGTCGACAAGAAAGGCTGCTGTCATGTCGTCGCTACTGGGCTGTTCGACTAGAATGTCTGAAGATTGATCTCTGTGATTTATTCTAGGAAGGAGATTGTTTCTCTGTATGGCTGTAGTATCAGAGATTCTCCCTATGTTCATTATTAACGCCAAGGAATGGCGTGCGTTATTCGCTAGTGTGTTCTTTCCTAAAGCAAGGTAAAACCAAAACCTTTTTGCTGAACTTTTTTGCTAAGCCTAGATGGGCAGACGTATTATCGTTCATCTAGGATTATTGACTGCAGATGAAGATGACATGTTATCTAGCAGCACTAGATTATTTGATGTAACCAGCCTTATTGATTGCAGAATGTATAGAAGCCCAAGGAGGAATTTATGTATGAATAACGAATTAATTCTGCTTCATAATTTTTCATTCTGGGTGAGCGAAGCTCACGGATGAGAGCCATTTTGGATCCCGCCTGTGCCTAAGCGGATCATCGTCGGAGAACAGAAAAGGTCCTATTATCTGATGATGGTACAGAGATCTATATAATATGGAAACCCACTACTGTGGTTTAAGATTGTTACGATAAACATTTGATGAATTTACGGCTTGAGAAACTTAGCCAGAAGAAGGTTCTGACAGTGAACCATTATTGATGATTAGGTATCTACCTTAACTGACGCGATTAGTCAGTTGAAGCATGAGACGATAGACAACCAGAAGATTGAGTGCTTGCCTACTATCGTTCCATTGTATTTATATGCTCCACGAATCTGATGTTGTCACCCATTTTTCAAGTATACGATGATTTTTTGCCAACCTGTTCAAGTGACTGTATCTGTGATTTCCGAGTGCGTCCATGATTAAATGTATGAAATGTCAGCAGTAGTCCACCCTTTATTGACTTCAAACTATGATTGAGTGAGTGACCTGTCAACTTAACAGAACCTTACACCCATTCGCGTCAATTACATCTACATTCTCACTTCAACGTAAACACTGTCCCTTGTCAACGCTTCAACACTTGACGGACAAGGTGACCTAAGTACTTAACACTGTGTCGGAACAAGCTGACCATTCTACTGTGTGCCCAGCTCTAACAGTGGCATACAGGTAACATTGGGATTGACACACTTATCAATGCAGGGGTATAAAAGAAAGGAAAAATCGACATTATCACTAGGTCTGTTCATACCTTTTAAAAGGGGAAAATCATTAGATTACATCTAATGTATCCTTGATTCCTTGGGGCTATCACTTTCTTCTAACAGGACTGTGGGCATACCTTGAGGGATAAGATCATACGGTGGGTCTATCATTCTGGTAGAAATTCATCGATTTTATGACTATGTGTATATGTTTCTTGATGTAATTTTGTGTGTTGTGATGAAATTTTAGATGATAATTAAAATTTCTCTTGAACGTAAGCAGCGCGTTGGTCAGCTCGTTCCAAATTATCTGTATAATCATTGTTATAGTTTTTTCCACGTCTGTGCGTCTAACTGTCGTCACTTTTGTGTGTGCACGTGAGTGGTACGTTCATATATATAAATATATATGTTGTCACTAGACTGTCTGACTCCTCTAAATCTGTTGTGGAAGATAGGCTGAGAAAGAGAGAAGATTCTCGAGTTCTCAGGGACAGCCTCTATTGATTCTACCATCTCACTCGTGGAAATCTATTTCTGTTATTATCTCTCACTGTGGCTATCACGTATTCTAATCTAATCAGAAGGGACCAACCCAAGTCTTAATTCCCCTATCAAAAATCTACGACAGTTATATTCTGGAGTGTTTTTTGCTTTCTTTCTTTTTTGCCATTTTATTCAAGATGTCATCTGTCATCCAAATTTGATTTTTCTTAGACTCCTTTTTAGATAAATTTGCATTTGCTTATTGTATGCTTGTTTTTAAGCATTCCCATTTTGCGGTTACTTTTTCTTCTGTGTTTTCTCTTCTATACTGCTCCATGCTTTCTGTCAATAACTGTTGATATTTATTTTTGACGTCGATTAAATATTTCTGTTTTATATCTGGTTGTTTCAGCGCTGATATTTCTATCTGGGGTTCCTCCTATCTTCTGTTTCCTGCTCTTTTCAGCTTTATATTTACTTTGATCATGGTGTACATATTTATTATACAAGCACTTTAGGAAGTTTCATGTATATAGATATCTGTATATATTTCAATTTCCGTCTTCTGCTGTGCAAAAGCACTTCCATCCGACTCACTGGGGTGAAAATTAAAGCTCAGTTAGGGTAACAAAGTCTGAGGAAGATGAAGTGGTGGATGGAAACAGAGGTCGCTTGATGCTAATATCATGAGACTAATACTCAAAAGAGACATTTGCTTTCCTCTTAGTTTGTGATACACGTTGCTAGCATTCGCTAGATACCTTGTTACGGTAGTTTTATTGATGGCGTCTGCTAGAAATTGGCAGTGCGCATGATTAGGGTCAATGGAATTAATATAAATTGATCTTTATACTTTACGGAGTTATGAACGCGAAATGCACGGTCAAGTCGTGACGTGTTAGCGTCGATATGGTCACGCTTGGTGACTAGGTTACCGTACCCCTTTTTGTATGACCGTCGAGCTGTAAAGACGTGTCCTTATGTTCTTCTAGTGTCGGGCATGGAGTGCCGCACAGTTATGTTGTATTTAAGTATGGACATGGGTCAGTCCATTGTAATTGATGAAGAGATAAATTATTAAGTAGTTGATTCAGTCTCGTCAAGACACATGCGCTCACTACCGGTTGTCTGAAACCCAGCAGCGCGAGTATATAGCCATGATGTTCGTTTGACAGTTTTTCAAGTACGACATGGACCCATAATAGGATGTTTGCAAGTATTCAATTTGTCATAAATGCTTACCATGAACTACATTAACTGATGTCGTCCAATATGTTTGTTTTACGTAATAAAACTGTTTTCCTCGTGGACTCAAATAAGATAGACTTATCAAGTTGATCATTGAGATATTCACTTGTTGGTTATACTTACCACGCATTCGCATATCAAATAATTAAAGCACGATTATTACTAATGAATGAGAACCAGAACACTCAAGTCATGGACAGAGATTATGAACATTCTTTATTAACTCAATATTCAACGGCCTAAAGCAACTTCCATGATACTCTGATCACAGACCTGCTATGCTAACCGGATCGTCTGTATCATACCTCACCAGACGAGTCTTGAAGACGCTTGACAACTCTGGTAGTTACCTCACCCCTGATGTACGAGACGTGTGCTACATCCACCAGACTTGACACTTATA
This sequence comes from Oreohelix idahoensis, assembly GCA_024509875.1. Taxonomy (NCBI): domain Eukaryota; kingdom Metazoa; phylum Mollusca; class Gastropoda; order Stylommatophora; family Oreohelicidae; genus Oreohelix; species Oreohelix idahoensis. Next base: position 312,884 of record JAMPIV010018493.1, read on the forward strand.
GAGACGTACTGTCCAGGGCATCTGTGGGAATAAACAGCAGCTGAAGCAGACGCCAACCGACCCCACATCGGCAACTAAGTACCATAACAGCGCAACCAATGGACATTTCAAATATTCTCCTATTACCCACCACAATTTAATATCCCCCAGTGATGATAAATATCAATTCTTCATTTTTGTAAACAACTTTATTTATTTTACATTGTCAACCCATAAGTGATTCTTAAACCTGTTTATCTGTAACTTTAAAGCTATAGTTGGCTTAATCACTCTTTAGTTAATTGTATATCTGAATTCGTATGAATCATACTTTTTAAATACACAAACATAAGGAGCTAAAACATTAATAATTGCTGAATCACATTCAGCTGTGAGCTGATAAATACGCGCGAAAATATATTACCTCACAGAAGAGTCAGGAGAATAATAAGTTCATGACAGCTTAGATGATCTCAGTTACATAATGCTTGCTTTTCTTTAAATTTCTGCGAGTCTCCCTAAATTAGAAGCATCATTCTTCTATGTATATCTCTGCCAAGAGTAATCTTGAGCGAAAGTTGATACCTTTGAAAACCCTCGTCATTAAACTCTAAGTTTGGCCATTTTTGGACCACGACTGCGGAGGAGATGAAACATACCGTCTTAATTACCACTGTTTTTTTTAACCTTTCAGACCTTCTTGTGCACTTTCATTGGCTGCTATGTCTAACATTTTCTGCAGGTATTTTATTTCATATTATTATTGTTTTTTTTCTCGTTTACAGTGTTGGCCGTAGAAGAACCTTAATGATTGGGAAAGCTAAGGTGATTGTTTTTTCTTCTTTAGTTGAAACGTGTGCATCCAATAGCGGTAACGGGTTGAGCAGTCATCCAGGTTTGATGCGATTAACGTCATCAGTGATCCATTAACATCGACAAAGCGAGAGAAAAGTGCCAGTAATTAATACTCGCCTGGCAAAAGCCTCTGATATCTGGACATGTTTGCACCGACTTAAGAACTTCGTAGCGGCCATCTGTCAGTTTTCCGCTCACGGATGTAGAGAATTAAGAGATTACACAGGTTCTTGAGCTGCCCAGGCAGAGATCAAGACAACATCTGATGTCGGGCATCAACATTACTCTTGTCCAAACATCCATCATTTAACAGTTTGGATGAGAGACGATGTAAGCTATTGACTTTACCCAAACCATTTTGTTGGAGAAGGTTTTCTTTTTCTAATCTTGCTCACAGCTGTTAATAGAAGAGCTTTATTCGACAGACTGAACATTAGCAATGAAAAAATAAAAAGGTACTAAAATTGGCAACGCATGTGATAAGCCAGCTATAAAAGGAACAATAAATGAAGAGATACGAGAACATGGCAAAAGTTTATCATATCTTGGTGTCACGGATTGACTCCCCTGCTTTGCAGTAGTGGTCCAACAATGGCCAAAACTCAAGAGTATCTAAATGGGTCGTCAAAGATGTTTACCTTCGCACAAGATTACTCTTGGCAGAGATGTAGATAGAAGTGTAATGGCGCTTCTATCCGAAGGGAGTTTTCACAAGATAATTCAGAAGTCAAGAACTATGCGGCAAAGCGCTGAGCAATGGTTAACTTATATCTGTCCGTCGTCTTTTGTAAAGGATTTAAGCAATGGTTTTTAGCCCGTTCAAGCCTCCAGCTGAGTTAATTCAGCGAATTCCTCTTATAATGGTATAGCTCTGTTTAGAGGTAATATATATATATATATATATATATATATATATATATATATATATATATATATATATATATATATATATATATATATATATATATATATATATATATATATATATATATATATATATACACATATATCTTCTTCTTCTTCTGTCCTTAGCCAAAGACCGACCAAGCAGTCAGAGGCCATCAAGCCTTGTGGCGTCTTAAGGGCAACCGCAGATTGATTTTCTCTGTTGTAGTTTCCCATCACGCCTAGCGGCGTCTTTAGGGCAACAACAAATAGATCCATCTGCCGTTGTTACCGTAATCGGTGTGACAAGCCAACGGATTACGTTAAATGGGCAAACGTTAGAAGAAGTTAACACCTTTAAATATCTCGGGTCCACTATATGTAGTGATGGAAGATCAAGTAAAGAAATCAAGACAAGACTTGAGATGGCCTCAGCTGCCATGACAAAGTTGAATGTGATCTGGAAAAGTAACATCAGTTTTCCTGTGAAGATCAAATTATACAAATCACTCGTATTATCTATTCTCTTGTATGGGTGTGAGGGCTGGACACTCACTGCAGATATGGAGCGAAGGATTCAGGCTTTCGAGCATAAATGTTATAGAAGAATTTTGCGCATTTGCTATAAAGAGCACAAAACAAATGTCTATGTTAGAGAGAAGATAAACACCTATGCAGGCCACCAAGAACCACTTTTGTCAGTAGTGAAACGTCGAAAGCTTTCCTGGTTTGGGCATGTAACTCGTCATGACTCCCTTTCGAAAACGATCCTCCAGGGAACAGTCGAAGGTAAACGGAGAAGAGGAAGGCAAAGAAAATCCTGGGCTGATAACATCAAAGAATGGGCAGGACACGGTTTTTCCACACTTGTACGCATTGCTGAGGATAGAGAGCAGTGGAGGACCCTGTCTGCTGATGCTTCCACCATGGCACCCCTACGACCCATGAAGGGTTACGGGCTGAGATGATGATGATATATATATATATATATATATATATATATATATATATATATATATATATATATATATATACATATATATATATATATATATATATATATATATATATATATATATATATATATATATATATAATATTCTGGCTCATACGTTTGCTTTCATACATATAAACTGAAGCGACTAAGATTGTTTAGTTTTAAAACGACATGTAACAATTTTAATTATGAATTAGTCTTTAACAGTTAAAATAATTATGGAAAGATTGGTGAAATTTTGCTGTAAAAACAAGTTTTCGTCACCTAGACGTAGGTAAGGATTTATCACAAAGTCCATTTCTTTTGCCTGTTTTACAAAACAACTTAACTCTAAGCGAGTCCTGTCGCCGTGGTTTCCGTCACTTCTTGGTGATGAGTGTACTTCTCTCACACGAGTGGCATAGTAACTTCAGTACTTCGAACCGTCTGGCAGCTTGTAACCACAAATAGTCTTGTACCACGAACTTTTGGAAAAATAGACAAACAAATGCCTCTGCTAAGTACACTGAGTTGGAAGCTTAACAGGCGCATCTTCTCGTTGTCCACCCACCAATGTTAATCTCTCAGAAGAATTAAATTCTTGAGTATACACAGTGCCACTCAGGAAAGATGAATAGAAATCACAACTATTCCTCTGGGCATTAACTGGGAAAATGTGTCTGGACAGCGCGAATTATTATTTGTGCCTGAACTAACATTAACAAGTTACATAAATCTCACAAAATGATATGCTACACTTGAGGCACGTGTGATGTAATCATCACTCAACACTGCTTCAGTCATAGTCTGGGGTCACCTCTGCTGTCGGGTTTTCCGCACGACTAGCCAGAAACAATCACCAGCGCTTGCTGTAGTGGTTCATGAACATACTATTTTCATATGTTGAGGTTGCCAACCTCATATATATATATATATATATATATATATATATATATATATATATATATATATATATATATATATATATATATATATATATATATATATATATATATATATATATATATATATATATATATATATATATAAAACCACTTAGAAAGAAACAAATGTCAAATTCACATTTTAAAAATAAATGTTCACAACTTAACACAAGATTTTGGGCACTCCTCCGAATAGCGGTCCCAAATGAATCGATACGTTTTGTGTTAGAGAATATCCCTTACAGGGCCTCATTATGTAATGCCGGTTCAGGGGCGACATGAAATGGGAAAAAAAAGGTAAAGGATCCCGTTACACGCCCATTGAGGCATAGGCCTATTGGGAATATGGTGTTAGATCATATTTTCTTGACCATCGGCACACTAGGGGTGATGTGGTCAGCATCACGCCGGCCGCCTTAACCTTCCCAGAGTTGCTCTGATATCCCAACTGGGGCTGGGTCGACACAGGAGCCGTTTACTAAAAATTCATATTTATGCTGCTGCGAATATTTTCATAAATAATGAACATTGAAAGTTCAGCCCAGGTTATAAACACCTGTCATTGTGTAGCCACGTGAATGTAGTAGACCTAAAAAGGGGAGGAAAAAAAATCTAAAATTACAAGTTTTTTCCCGCTGTAACATTATCATTTCGATATTCCGATACAGTGAGTGAAGTCGACCATTTCTTTTCTTCCAAAGTTGTGAATAAATTGATATGATGATAGGAAACTCTTTACAGAGCGATACAACAGGAGGCAATCTGATCATCAGAAGTAGTCCCCCCATACGACAAGTGTTTCGGCCCAGTATACTCCTTTACACTCTACGGAAGGCGGGCCCACTTGGGTCATGACTCCCAAGCGTCTCAGCCTCCTGTTGTCTTGTATCGAAAATGAACCCATTTCACTTATGGTAGCAACTTTAATCCACAACTCCGCCAGCCGTGGAGGCAATTGTGAAAGTAACAAAGAGAAGACAAATTATTCCGTTCGTTCCGTCGCACACACTAAGACACCCACAATTTTTACTGTCGAATTTGTGCATTTGAGATAAAAATATTAATAATGCCAGGTAGACCATCAGCTCCGACACAGATCAGCAACAATGTTCTACCAGTTCAACAACTAACAGCTGTAGATGTCAGACCTAGTTACTTGTATACGTTAATGAACAACAAACTCCAATGGTTACAGTGGCTTGCTACACACCGATTAATAAGAAACTCCGATTCAGTCTACCCAGCTGTAAATGGGTACCTGACTTCTCACTTGAGTTAGGGAAGGAAAAGGCAGCAAGGAAAGGTACTGGTCACCCCACCTCTGTATGCATGACCTAGTATAGTGAGGTCTCTAACACTTCACTCCCCTACGGTAGTATCTGCTATGGGACTACCTTTTTACTCTCCCACTGAAGCAAATGAATATTTATCGATTCAGACATTACCATCTAACCCGTACAGTCAAGTACTAAATACACGTAACTGGCTATGGAACTCTAGACGGCAAAATGTTTTCAATACAACGGTTACTTTCACAATTGCCTCCAGCTGGCAGAAAATAAATTCAATCTGTCTGCTCATCTATAACTCTATCAATACATTGATCAGATTGGCAATTTCTGTGTTTCAAGAGTAGTTTCCCATTCATTTCTACTCGTATATTTTTTTTATTATATGTCAAAATGAGGCCCTGTAAGGGAAATTTTCTAACACAAAACGTATTTATTCATTTGGGACCGCTATTCGGAGGAGTGCCAGATTTTGGGTTATACAAAATCTCCTCGCACAGGTTTCAGATGGACACGAGCAATTCCGGTGCATATGCTCTCGAATCAATTTCGTCTGAGAAATTCTTCTTATGACGGGTGTTCTGTGATAAACTTGGGCTGGGAAACTATTAATTCCTCTTCGTTGGGTGTTTGCGATACACTTGGTCTGGGAACGTTCCTCTGATGACGGGTGATCCAATGCCTAGGTTTCCAGTCTTGATATTTAAAGTCCTGGTCCTCAAGTTTTCAGTCTCTGTATTTATAAAGGCGGATTTACTTTTTAAGGTTTTAAGTTTCCCAAATACTTCGATCTGTCACTTATAAGTATGGAATTCTAGGTCCGATCCTTCTCTTTCTGGCTTTTTGAGAGTTGCTCGTTTGAAGTTGCGAAGCTGTCTGTTCTGTCTTTCTGATTTCGCTAGATTATATTTCCAGTTTCCATTTCAGATCACAGAGCGTCTTTTCGCCGAGTTTTCCAATGAAACTCAATGTATATCCATCCATCTGCTCACTTCAAACTAATGGAATGGCTTTAGACTATTTGGATTGGGGTGTTTAATTCAAAAAATCCCCTACGTGTTTAAAATATTAAATTTAATATTCCACGCGTGACCTCTGTCTAATAAGTTGTAATACTTCCGATGGCATCTTCATACAAACAAATCTGTGACTCATCCCTCGATAATACCTTCCTCCCAGACGGGTTATCTGTAATCGTGATACAGACAGGGGCCAGCTGAAGCGAATTACGTATTTATCACCTGTGTTTTCGTCTGTCCACCAGACAAGGTCGCCGACAATGTATCTTTCTTTAAGTCTATCGTGCACTCCCGTCGTGTGCAAGCACGGAGATGGTCGCTATCCACCTGGTGTCAAATGTTGGACCGTCACGTTCAAAGGGGTCAGCCGGCTTATGTGATAACGTATAATCGGCTGGCCGGTCTAATTACCTGGCGGAACGTAAACACGACTGAGGCGTGGTAAAGCAAAGTGTAAGAGACAAAGATAGTCCCATAGCAGATACTTCTGTAGGTGAGTTGAGTGTTAGAGACTTCATCCTACTAGATCCAGCATAGAGAGTAAAATAATGAATGAAAGGGAATAAAAAATTATGCCAAATAAAAGCGATTGGAGAGAAAATGGAGAAGAAGAAATGATACTGCCGTAGTGGCTAAAGGTGTGAGAGAGCCACCAAAAGAACACGTACAGACGTTTTGTGACACTTGGACACCTAACAACAGCAGAAGATGGCAGGTGTGAAACAGAAAATAAGAAGAGAGAGAGAGTAGGAATGGCCAAAGTTGCATTCAACAACATGAAACAGAATTAAACATATAACAAATAAGTCACAAATTTAACAGATTAACCCAATGTTGTATATTCTGTTCATTACTGTGTGGCGCACAAACATGGACATCGAACAATGTCTCAGGCGAGACAAGGAAGTAATATGCTTACTGCACCTTCAGGCATTACAGAGAAGGCGACTAATATGAGGTTGTGTATGAGGTTGTGTATGAAGTTGTGTATGAGGTTATGTGTGAGGTTGTGTATGAGGTTGTGTATGAGGTTGTGTATGAGGTTGTGTATGAGGTTGTGTATGAGATTGTGTATGATGTGTGTATGAGGTTGTGTATGAGGTTGTGTATGAGGTTGTGTATGTTGTGTATGATGTGTGTATGAGGTTGTGTATGATGCTGTGTATGATGTTGTGTATGATGTGTGTATGAGGTTGTGTATGAGGTTGTGTATGAGGTTGTGTATTATGTGTGTATGAGGTTGTGTATGAGGTTGTGTATGATGTGTGTATGAGGTTGTGTATGAGGTTGTGTATGAGGTTGTGTATGAGGTTGGCAACCTAATTATTTTAAACTAATTGCTACAGAAACTACCACTAAAGAGCACATGCATGCTGTGCTACGTGCTTCAATTAAGAGGACCTATTTGCTGTGGTGATCCCGTAACCTACACGGAGCACAAATAGACATGATGATAGAAGGGCAGTTAGAAAAGCCACGACTTAGGGGCCCTTGAAACGAAGATATAAATAGAAGAGGGGAGTAAAACTGACGGACAGAGAATACAACAAATAAAGAAGTCCTTGACATAAAATGAGAATTAATGAATGAGACCAAAATTAAGCGGATAAACTATACCGGATAGGAAGAGACATAACACCGTGCTGAAACTCGTAATAGAGCAGGGGTTCCCAGCCTTTTCTATGCTCTGCACCCCTAGGAAATGTTTGATTAATGTTCGCACCCCCTACAAAAGTAATATCACGTTGATAGCTCAGTTGGTTAAGCGTGAGACTCTTGACCTTAGGCTTCTTTGTCGCACCCCCTGATATGCCATCTCGCCCCCCCCCCCCCCCCGGGGTGCAGGCACCTCAGGTTGGGAACCCCTGTAATAGAGAGAAACGTTGAAGATAAAATAACAAGAGAAAGACATCGCTATAATTGGGTAGATAACATCAAGATATAGACATCTCTATAAGTGGGCAGATAACATCACGATATAGACATCTCTATAAGTGGGCAGATAACATCAAGAGATAGACATCGCTATAAGTGGGCAGATAACATAACAAGAGAAAGACATCGCTATAAGTGGGCAGATAACATCAAGATATAGACATTTCTATAATTGGGCAGATAACATCAAGATATAGACATCTCTATAAGTGGGCAGATAACATCAAGAGATAGACATCGCTATAAGTGGGCAGATAACATAACAAGAGAAAGACATCGCTATAAGTGGGCAGATAACATCAAGATATAGACATCTCTATAAGTGGGCAGATAACATCAAGAGATAGACATCGCTATAAGTGGGCAGATAACATAACAAGAGAAAGACATCGCTATAAGTGGGCAGATAACATAACAAGAGAAAGCCATCGCTATATGTGGGCAGATAACATCAAGATATAGACATCTCTATAAGTGGGCAGATAACATCAAAAGATAGACATCGCTATAAGTGGGCAGATAACATCAAGAGATAGACAGACAAGAGTCTATCAGAGTACACTATGAAAACAAGAGACAGAAGATGTTATAGATCTATTGTACTTGCCTTCCATACGGAGATCGTAACTGATCTCTTCTTTCTTAGATCTTTTCCCCTAGTGAGTGAAGTTGAAAGTCGCAACCAAGGTGGAGTGGGTTCATTCCCCAGGGCAGGCTGAAAAGACAACATGAGGCTGATATTAGGGAGTCATGACCTAAGTGAGCCCGCTCCCCTTATACTGCAAAGGAGATAAAAGGTCGAAACACTTGTCGGACCGGGAAACCACTTCTGATGATCAGATTACCTCCTATTGTAACGCTTCGTACATCTATCATTTCTAGTTTGATTTTCTCATTTCTACGCTGTACATCAGCGGCTGCTTCTCATATCTACGCTGTACACCAGCGGTTGGCAATCCATCAGCTGTTGGGATCTACTTTAAAATCCCTGAGCTCCATATAGATCTACCATGACAACATTATTTTGGACATGTACAAGACACACCTTACCGAAGTCCGTAATAGAAGGAAGAGTTGATGGCAAATGTGCAAGAGGAAGACAGCGCTATAAGTGGGAAGACAGCGCTATAAGTGGGAAAACAACGCTATACTGTAAGTGGGAAGATAACATCAGGAGACGGACAGGAAAGAGTCTACTAGAGTGCACCACCAAGACAAGAGACAGAAGCATCGTTAGAGAAGACGTTGGAGATACACTGCCACCGATCGTCGATGTGGAGATGACAGCTGGTGATGATGAGTTCTGTAGGTATATATAAAAAGGTATATCTGCACGTGCTTGCACGTATCCACATATTTAACAAATTACGCCCTCGGGACAGCATCTACTTGGCTGTGGTTGAAAGGGGGGGGGGGTGGCTGCCCTGCTTGAAGCGGGTGGTAGCTGTCCTAGATCCTAGAACATCTACCACTGTTGGAAGTAGCTCCTGGCGCCATGCCCTACGCCAGTTGAGCAAGATGCTTATAACCGGTAATTGCTACTTCCTGTGTATTGACGACACCTATAGGGTGAAGCTGAAATGTCTTCTCCAGGGCGCGAGCTTGGGCACTATTATACGGAGATCAAGCTGTTGCTCGTGCAGCATGTACCCCCTCTCCGGTAGGTCCACAGGAACGGCAGTAGCCGATACAGTTTGGTACCAGCCAGGTCGTAGGAGTTGCCAGAAATAAGTTCGAATCAATATTTGACTGCCTTATGGACTCCAACTCCGGATTTATTCTCAGGGTTTACCCCCGAAGCCTTTCCCATAAACAACACAGATTATTATTAATTATTTCTATGTACAGATAATAAAAAAATATGTACAGTACTTAGAGAATACCAAGCATTTTGTTTAAACATGGATTTAAATAAGAAGAAATCACAGAAATTAATGTATAACTGAGGTATTTACTGACAAAGGTTGCTGTTACAACGATAGATAAGGTGGTTCTCTTTCCTTCAGTAAATAAATATTACACACACAAACACACCCACACACACACACACACTCATAAAGGTATATTTTCAGGCACTCGTGAGAAATAAAGAAGTAGAAAACTAGACAATAGAAAAACAACAGACGTGAGTGGCTTCCCGGGGAATCGAAACCAGGACCTTCCGTGCTGCACCACCGCCTAGCTACGGACGCGAATCACACTATCCTCCCTGCCACCTAAGCACCACAATAATAGTCCTTCGATGACAGGGGTTATTAGCGCGACCCGCAACACATAACACCAGAAATTTACTTAGGGCAATCCAGCCTATTAATGAAGCAATCACTTCTGTTGTTCCCCTATTATACAGTATAGGTCTTTCCTTCAGCAGACATTGTCTGACGTTATTATTTATGATACTAAGTGCATTGTCATTTTTCTTGCAATGTTGTTTCCAGGAATTGTTTGTGTGTCTATGATAGAATACTACTATCGGAAAATGTCTATTTATTTGCTGCTAATATGTGCTAAGACAAACCTTCATACAGTATACAAAACAAAATGTAAGACCAGAACGTTATTCGGACCTTACACAATATATGTAATATATATGTGTGTGTGTGTGCGTGTTTGTGTGTATGTGTATCTGGAGGAATATCTGGAGTCATCCTTATATGACCACAAGCTCAGCACAACGCTATAATATACGGATGTGGAATTGAAACTCTCTGTGTTGCTAATCACACACTCATTGACTCTTTAAATCATCCACATACTTCCAAGGATTCCCCCTGTGGTGGAACTTGTTGAGAACCCAGCATTGTACAATAAGCTTAAGGGAGTCACTTGAGCCCCAGACATAACTCTGGCTTGTACCTGGTTGGCTGCATGCAGGAGGGTTTCACTGTGGACGCATGATAGGCAATTGTCACGTGCTACACAATTCCTTGAGAGAGCCCAAAACCAGAGCACAGTATTTTAGCTGTGCACATTTGGAGAGTCCCTTTCGATGGTGGGGAGTGCACAGTATGCCACGCGCTTTTTCCTCCTAGCTTGGGATCCTTTAAATTCCAGCCCAGCTGGAGAAACTGGAGCTCATGACTTCAACTCAACACATTTCGGAATGGCAGAAAAGCCACAGGAAAAGCCCAGATCCACAGTGTAGATAATAGCAAACAGGGTTCAACCTAGTTTGGCTGCGAAAGAGCGAGAAGCTCAACATTCCTAGTTAAACAACAACACAATATATGTTACGTGTCTTGCGTATGTGTGTAGTTTGTGGTATGTCTTGAGTGAAGTGTATATTGTGTGTGCTGTGTATTGTATGTGGCTCGTAGTGCATGGTTTGTGGCGTGTGGTTAACGATATGCGATGGTGATGCACTGAGTGTGCTGAGCAGTGTATAGTGTGTAACGTGTGATGTATGGCATGAGTGGTGTATGGTGTGTAATGCATGTGGTGAGTGGTGTATGGTGTGTAGTATATAGTGTAAGTGGTGTGTGCGCGTATCTCTTACTCCCATTTTCATTTCTTCACACCTTTTCTTTTTTCTTACATTATCCACATTATCTCTCCCTCCAACAGACACCATCTTGTACTGTCACACCAAAAATGGTAACAAAAAACATCAATAAACTGTATCTGTTCACTCAAAGTTCCCTTATCTGAGGTGGCCCTGATCGATACGGACCAGCCAATATCTGACTGCGTTAATCTTTAACTGACGATTACAATTACTGACATTATGTGAGATACCGAACAATTCACTTGACAAATAATACTGTCTTTTTTTTCTCTTTCTTTTTATTTTTTGAAAGGTTACTGATTCCGTTCGATACAAACTGGAACACGAATGAAGGACTTATCTGATTCACAGTACTTAGCCACTAGGATTTTTTTTTTTTGGTTTCATTAGTGGGACGTTTAAAACCAAAATCACTAAGATAGGATCGAATATCTATCTATCTATCTATCTATCTATCTATCTATCTATCTATCTATCTATCTATCTATCTATCTATCTATCTATCTATCTATCTATCTATCTATCTATCTATCTATCTATCTATCTATCTATCTATCTATCTATCTATCTATCTATCTATCTATCTATCTATCTATCTATCTATCTATCTATCTATCTATCTATCTATCTATCTATCTATCTATCTATCTATCTATCTATCTATCTATCTATCTATCTATCTATCTATCTATCTATCTATCTATCCATCCATCCATCCATCCATCCATCCATCCATCCATCCATCTATCCATCTATCTATCTATCTATCTATCTATCTATCTATCTATCTATCTATCTATCTATCTATCTATCTATCTATCTATCTATCCATCCATCCATCCACCCATCCATCCATCCATCCACCCGCCCACCCCTTTGCAGTGTTGGTCCAACAGTGGCCAAAACTCAAGAGTATCTAATATGGGCTTCAAAGGTATCTACCTTCGCACAATATTACTCTTGGCAGAGATGTAGATAGAAGGGTGATGACACTTCTATTACAAAGGGAGTCTTCACAAGATATTCAGAATAAGCGAGAACAATACTGCTTTGGCTGAGTATGTTAACTCTGTAATTCTGCCGAAGATTTTGTGAAGGATTTAAGCACTTCTTAAGTTCAGCTCGTTAACGCCCCCATCCCTGATTTACTCAGTGGAATTCAATTATTTTAGTATAGCTCTGTTTAGAGTGTGTGTAGTAAATTGACTGAGACAAACATGCAGTAACTTTAAAATGATTAAATCGAAGTTAAATTTGTAACATTACAAATAACAAAATTTAATATTCACTTTAGGTTTTATCAGTTGGAAAATAATTTGAATAGTTATGGATCAAGAAAAGTTATCATCACAGTCTTTATGGAAAGTGAGATGTTACAAGAAGTTCATGTGGCAGCATAGATTTAAACTTAGCTGCCTATGACGGTTCTGTTCCTTCTTATGGGTTGGTTCTTTTCACTCACGCTCGTCTCTGATCAAGGTTGTCGGGGGTAGCTCGTTTCTTAGAAATGTCAAGGAGAGTCTACCACGTGGGTCCTTCGTCTTAAAGCTTAGGCCACGTGTTATGTGGGGTAATGTCAAAATTATTTCCGCCTGAAATAATTTGCGTGATGCAAAAGATCACGTCTCCCATATATAGAATGAAAACATCCGATTCTCTCTCGGCCATGTTTACAAATAACTTTTTATTACTTTAATATAAAGTAATGTCTTTGTAACAAAGTATGCCGAAAACGATTATGTCATGCATGTCTGTCCAAAATGTGTCGCACAGACGAGAAATCTCGTTATCTATCGCTTGAGCACACACAATCCGTCTCTTTATCATCTGGGCAAAGAACGCACCCTGACCTTATCAGCGATTAAACAAATGCGCTGTGCGATTTTAGTGTTAATCTATAGTCTGATGTCGGCTACACCAGAGATTAACCAACATGGTTGTCGGCTAATATTATCTTATCAGTTCCTTTCCCAGCAGGGATGAAAGGTTAACCAAACAGACATGACGACTTATCAGTGAGAGGAGTGTAAGAATTTTTGAAAATACAAAATATCTGCAACTTAGCAGAGAAAGAAAGAGGTGCGAACCATGAAAAGCATGTAATAGGTCAGTACAAGAAACGTAACTGATTACTGCTGGAGTGAAGCAGAGAGCGACCCAAAAATAATTATGTGAGAGTGTCGGAGAGCAATACATCACAGTTTATTTCCAGACTGTGTATTTTTGTGTTTTGCGAGCAGTCTCAAGCGAGTTGTGTTAGTCTGGTCCAGAAATCTTCTTCATGTTTCTCAACCCTGTTATCCATGACTTTTATCTAAATCTCCTTTTACTTTACAGAACTTCTGCTTTCTTTCTATATGAAGTTTTCCATAATTGGTACCGATTTCGATTTATACCAAATTTTGAAAGACGATCGACACAGCAAATTTCATCATGCTGGCGCCTTTGCCTTCAATTTTCTACAAAAGTAATGCACACAGCAACTATTCCTTTGGAATGCATATAGCCGGTCTTATTCCTCAAAAAAAGAAATCATTGTCATTACTTTCTGTCGCTCCATTTACTTGTACGACACACGAATCCATTGTATACTAACACACTTTCCCTTCCTCTGCAGATCGCCATTATAAAAACCGGTTCGTCAACAAGCGAGCCTCGTGGCGTTTGATTGGTTGCCAAACTTTCCCTTCTTTCTATCATAACAAGGCATTTGTATTTACATCACGCTTGTCGTGAGAAATTCTAATCCACATATATAAATTAAAAAGTAAATGTAAAGCCTAACAAATAACTTCAATAAAAGGAAAGAAGAATGGTAAAGAACAGTGCGGTCACAATGACTGTACTCGAATCCCCCCTTGTTTTCTACTTCGTCTGCGAATTGTAACGTTTCACGTTGATAGTAAAAGCCTACTACATCTCTACACGCTTTCTTCAATGAAACGTGTACTGCCTTTCTAAGAAAACCTTGAGATACGCAAGTTGACCTAGATTTAAAATTCCATTCATGTCATTTTATACACTATGGTACCTAAAACGAAAGACAGATGGACTAAAGATAGAAAGAAAGGGAGGGGCAAAAGCCAGAACACTTGCAACACTAAACACGCGTCGCGATACACAATTACTACCATCACGCGTGTAAGGCCACAACCACTAGCTTTTTTTCAAATCGTCAGTGATAAAAAACACTACCCATAAAGAGAGTTATGTTTAAAAACTTACAAAACGCTTATTAGGAAACATGACATTCCACTGTTTTATGTCTAAAATCCTGACATTAGTCTGACAGTACAGCAGGACAGGTGGCGGTTCTAAACATAAAAAAAATAAAAAAAACAAATACACGACTATCCTAGAAAATACATATTTTGAACGCAGCCACTTAGCCCCATAAAATTTATATATTTGGGTTCCTTGTGACTTGCTGACAAAGAATATGTTAAGTGTTATGCAAATAGTCTAGGAATTAACAAGTTATAGCCAAAATAAAATGATGGTGCTGTCAGACAACACCCAAAATCAGCATCGCTCAGGAGACGGATGGAAGGGTACTGTTTTTTCAAACGCTTGGATAAACATGGCATGATTGGTTAGACTCGTCGATATAGTCACTTAGACGCGTCAGTTCCACACCAGATTTTCAAAAATACTTTCTAAAGCAACAGTGCGTTGAGCATCAGCTTATATTTTTATAAATAAAAGCCTGAGACAGAGGCAGCTCGGAATTTGTGCCATAAGTTGTGCCATTATTCTTCACCAGTCAACGTATCTGTTTATTATTATTCCATGAATTGTGGTAAGCTTGAAATATTTGATATCTTGTAATGAAAATTGAATGTAAATTAATAATTTATGTCTGTATATGTGCGTGGTTCAGTAGCGAACCGGAGGCAAGGCCTATATATATATATATATATAAGTTGCTCCAACCTGAACAGAAGGTGTCAGAGGAAAGTAAAACTACATGGAATTGCCAAATAGTACACTGACACCTATCTTATTGACTAGAAAGAAATAATGCTGGACTTGCAGAGGCGTAGTAACCATTAGGGAGGAGTATACTGGTGAAAATTATTATAGATGAAGCTGACAGTTGGCCTACCGCTCTGAACTCAGTGTTTGTTATGTATTGTGGTCAGTCTGGAAGGGTATTATAAATTAGTTCTGAAGTAGGAGGTACAACCTTCTTGTTTCAGGGACCGTGGTCCTAAAGTTATTGAGCAGCACCTGGTCAGAGCTTTGCTGAATCCAGAGGCGGACAGCATACTCCTTGGTCCATATAGCAATCAGTGTGGTGTCTCCAGAACACAGGGAGGCTATCGAGCAGAGGAGTCTTTTCCTGCCGCCATCACGACAGATAAGAATCTGTGGCCAGCGGAGCTCAACATTATGCCCCTCAAAAACTGACAATATATATAAACTAAGAGGGGAAATAAATTGTTTTAATGTTAGGAACTGAGAACATCTCCAATACTAGTTCCAACAGAACCAGACACTTGAAGTCATGATGACAAATAACAACTTAGATTGACATATAAAACCAGTATTACCTCATAGAACTACTACACAACTGACCCACATATTATAATATTAATAAAATATGTCACTACAAGATTCATATTTATAAATTATGTACATATAAATTGTGATTACAATATATTATGATTCCTGGTTCACTGTGTAATTGAATCAGGATCTCCATTGGTAACAGTACTTAATACATGAATATTTGAAAATTTATCAGTGACTTAATTAAGATAGTCTCATAGAGTGTTATATGTATGTGAGTGTCAAACTGTTGTCAAGTGTGGTGGAATAAATTAAAGTGTTTATCTGTCTGTTATTGTTGTGACTTACACTTCATCATTTACAAAACCCTAGACATTCAACGTAGTCATCACAATATTCCAGAATAATTCTGACTGAGATATAAATATGTGGTAGCAAGTAAGGTCACCTGTATTACACTACACTTATTAGATACAGATACCTTCACAGCTGATCTCAGTCAGTACACTAAGTCCCCTATAAATATTTATAACATCCCACTTTACCACATATATTGGGGTCCGGTCCGGGATATTGAACTTTCTCCTGTTATATATATTGGGAATTAATACAATTTAAAAGGTATCCTTGGGTGAAAATAAATAAGGTTGAGCTCTCAGTGCCTGTGTGTCCTAAGTTAATTAGTCATACATAAAATTGTGTAGTTAGATATTTTAGACATTTATCAGTTAGAAAATGGCGGACCTGGCCAAATTTCGATCTGCTGCTGTACAGACTGCGAAAGAGTTAGGAATGGACGGGCAAGTTATGATTGCTTATGTCACTACTGAATGTGACAAATATATCGAACGGGAAGAAAGAAGATTAGAAAAAGAGGCCGAAAGAAAATTAGAATCTGAAAGGTTGGCCGAAGATAAGAGGTTAGAGGCTGAGATTAAGAGGTTGCAGATTGAGGCTGACACAGAGGCTAAGAAATTGGAGGCAGAAAGAGAAGAGAAGAAATTAGCTGCAGAAAGGGAAGACAAGAGATTAGCTGCAGAGAGGGAAGCCGAGGAAAGAAGATTAGCTGCCGAGAGGGAAGCAGAAAAGGAGGAGAAGAGATTACAAAGGGAACATGAGTTACGACTAAGGGAGTTTGAGTTTCAAGGCCATGCTTCTGAAAATGGTGCCAGTCCCTTTGCCTCTGATGCCACTGCTAGTCAGGGAGCCTCAACCTCAGCTATGAACTTTCATTTAGATCATTTTGTTGAGAAAGACGATGATATTGAGAGCTATCTAAATAGGTATGAACTATTAGCTACCACATATGGGTTAGAGAGAGAAAGGTGGAGCTTAAAGTTATCTCAAGGTCTTCGTGGGGCAGCTTATGAAGTTTTTGCCAAAATGAGCAGAGGTGATCAGGAAAATTATGACATGCTAAAGCAGGCTCTTTTGTTAAGATACGAAAAAAACGCAGAATTTTATAGGAAGAAATTTAGGAATGCTAAACTACTATCAGGTGAAACCTATCACCAGTTCTCTGCACGGATAGAGACATACTTGGAGAAATGGACTTCTCTGGGGAAAACCCAAGATCTTAAGGAAATGGTCCTTATAGAACAATTAAGAGAGTCCATGGCTCCAGACCTGAGAAAGTTTCTCATGGAACAAGGTGCAGAGAGGCTGGGTGAGTTGCTAAATGTTGCAGAAAGGTATCAAGCAGCTCAGGCAGAGGTATCAGGTAACAAAAAGAAACAGGTGGATAATTTTAGGGCACCACAGAACTTTAATAAATTTGATCCTAGGGATCAAAACAAAGGTAAGCACCAATTTGATAGGCCACGGTATGACAATAAAAATAAAATCCCACAATTCGATGAAAGGAAATATGATGAAAGAAAATCTTACAACCAAGGAAAAAGGTGGTGTAAAAATTGTAAGATGAACAATCATGACACTGACCATTGCAGAAGGAAACCTGTGTATATGGCAACCCTTCAGGTCAGGTCGACCTCAAGACAGGAGGAGGATATTATGTTAGATACCACTCCAGAAGAAATGAGGAAGGCACAGGCTGGGGATAAGACCCTCAAGCCTTGTTTCAGGAAATTGTCAACTGGTCATACAACTCCAGGCAAGGGAGATTTTTACATGAAAAACAAGTTGATGTATAGGAAGACTGGAGCTAGATCCAAAGGTCAGGGACAGCTGGTACTTCCTAAAAGATATAGGGCAGAATTAATAAGGAGCCTACATGTGAAACCAGATGGGGACCATGAGAAAATTGGTACCATCATCCAAAAGGTGGCTCACAATTATTATTGGCCCAAGGCAAGATGGGACATTGAGAATTTTGTAGAAAGGTGTAGCATAGCACACGAGGGAACACCCACAAGTGGGAACATTGATCAGGACCTGGACACGCCAAGGGGCAAAATTAGGCCTGATAATAAAAAGAAATATAAATTTAATAAAGTGGACCAAATGAAATGGGAAGCCCCTTTTCACGGACAAGCTTCACTTAACTGTTTTACAATGGCCACTATGCAGAGAGTGCAAAAAGATGTCTTACCCCAGGATAAGCCGAAAATCCCTCAATCGGACTTAAACAAACTGGAGGAAGAGGATGTAGAGAGGAAATCTCTCATCAAGAATTTTAAGTGGGGAGAAAGCCCCAAGAAAAGAATTGGTAGCGGTCGTTTTGTGCATGAAAATTCTGGGAAGAAAAATCATCACTATAGAGCTTCGAGTGGAAGAGACCATACCG
The DNA here is from genome assembly GCA_024509875.1 of Oreohelix idahoensis. NCBI lineage: Eukaryota > Metazoa > Mollusca > Gastropoda > Stylommatophora > Oreohelicidae > Oreohelix > Oreohelix idahoensis. The sequence goes on from JAMPIV010018493.1 coordinate 331,529, forward strand.
GTGCATGGACAAAGAGGTCCACAAAATTAAAGGTCCATATGTAACTCTGTTAAGAACGTGGACGGATGAAAAGGCAGAGGAAAATATTACATCCTCATACCAATATGTGAATGAGCTGACCACTCGTTTAAAAACTGGCTGGAAACTTGCCAATGAAAATTTGAAACAAGCCAGGAAGAAACATGCTGCCTATTATAACAGGAAAGCTAAAAAACAGAGATTTGGCTGTGGGAGAGAAGGTACTGCTTCTTCTCCCCGGTAGCCAGAATAAGTTACAAATTGGATGGCAAGGTCCATATACAGTTCTAGAGAAGGTGTCTAGAACCAATTATAAGATAGATAAGAAGGGGAAAGAAAAAATCTATCATGTGAATCTCCTGAAGAAATATTTGGAAAGAGAACATCAGGAAGAGACACACTTGTTAACCTTGTCCATTGCAATGGAGATGAAGAAGGAACCACTTTCATCATTTGAATATCCATTACACCCCTGTGAGACAGCGGCACAGGTGAAAATCAGTACACATTTAACGAAAAATCAGAAAGAGAGAGTGCAACAGGTTCTAGAAAATCATACAGAGGTGTTAACGGACCGACCGGGGCATACAACTTTATTGGAATATGATATGAAACTGATAGACCCCCACACCTGTCTGTATGAAACCCTATTCGATTCCTTTTGCTAAGGAGAAAGCTTTGAAGGAAGAGATAGACTATTTGTTGAAGGAAGGAATTATTTCACACAGTGAATCTTCGTATAGTTCCGGTGTGGTACTCCTAAGGAAACCCTCTGGAGAACATAGACTCTGTATAGATTACAGGAGACTGAATGCTATTACAGAAGGACAGGTGGATCCATTGCCGGATACAAATCAGTTGTTTGCCAGGCTAAATAAAGCTAAATATTTCTCAAAAGTGGATCTGAGTAAAGGATACTATCAGATTCCAGTAAAGCCTGAGGTTAGACCATACCTAGCTTTTAGTACATCAGAAGGACACTATGAGTTTAACAGATTGCCATTTGGATTGAAGAATGCACCTAGTGTCTTCTCTAGAATGATGAGAAAATTATTGGACCCTCTGAATAATCCATGTATCACAAATTTTATGGATGATATCCTAATAGCAACAGAAACATTTGAGGAACACATTGACTCTCTGAACATGCTGTTTAATCGACTTAGAGAAGCGAATTTAACAGCCCGACCAACCAAATGTTGCGTTGGATGTAAAGAATTAGAATTCTTGGGACACTCAGTTTATCAGGGAAACATGACCCCTGACCCAAAGAATTTAGAGAAACTAAAGAAAGCCCCGAGACCACAAACCAAGAAAGACGTGAGATCCTTTGTCTCATTATGTGGATTTTACCAAAAGTATATCAAAAATTTTAATTCCATATGTGCACCGTTAACTGATTTGACACGTAAAGGAAACCCAGATCGAATTACATGGACACCACAATGTGAAATGGCTTACCAAGAATTGAAGGAACAGCTCACAAGTAAAACTATTTTGAAATTACCTGACTTAAGTCAAGAATTCATAGTAAGAACGGATGCCAGTAATATTGGGTTAGGTGCAACTCTGCTACAGAGATCAGATGCATTGGATGGGGAACTAAGCCCAGTGGCATATGCTAGCAGAAAGTTGAATAAAGCTGAAACCAACTACTCAACTAGCGAAAAAGAATGTCTTGCAGTAATATGGGCGATAAAGAAATTCAATATTTATCTGTATGGGAAGGCATTTAAGTTGCAAACGGATCACAAACCTTTGTCGTTTCTAGCACAGGCTAGACATGAGAATTCTAGACTACTCCGTTGGTCTTTATTGATCCAGCCCTATGAGTTTTGCATAGAGTATATAAGTGGAAAAACAAATCTGGGAGCGGATTTTTTAAGCCGCCATCCGTGTGACGAGAATCACCCTAAACCCCAGGAATAATAAGAAATTTCTCTATGTGTATATAGAATTATAGACTGACATATAACGTCTGTTTTAAGCGGGGAGGATTTGTCGTGAGAAATTCTAATCCACATATATAAATTAAAAAGTAAATGTAAAGCCTAACAAATAACTTCAATAAAAGGAAAGAAGAATGGTAAAGAACAGTGCGGTCACAATGACTGTACTCGAATCCCACCTTGTTTTCTACTTCGTCTGCGAATTGTAACGTTTCACGTTGATAGTAAAAGCCTACTACATCTCTACACGCTTTCTTCAATGAAACGTGTACTGCCTTTCTAAGAAAACCTTGAGATACGCAAGTTGACCTAGATTTAAAATTCCATTACACTATGGTACCTAAAACGAAAGACAGATGGACTAAAGATAGAAAGAAAGGGAGGGGCAAAAGCCAGAACACTTGCAACACTAAACACGCGTCGCGATACACAATTACTACCATCACGCGTGTAAGGCCACAACCACTAGCTTTTTTTCAAATCGTCAGTGATAAAAAACACTACCCATAAAGAGAGTTATGTTTAAAAACTTACAAAACGCTTATTAGGAAACATGACATTCCACTGTTTTATGTCTAAAATCCTGACATTAGTCTGACAGTACAGCAGGACAGGTGGCGGTTCTAAACATAAAAAATAAAAAAAAACAAATACACGACTATCCTAGAAAATACATATTTTGAACGCAGCCACTTAGCCCCATAAAATTTATATATTTGGGTTCCTTGTGACTTGCTGACAAAGAATATGTTAAGTGTTATGCAAATAGTCTAGGAATTAACAAGTTATAGCCAAAATAAAATGATGGTGCTGTCAGACAACACCCAAAATCAGAATCGCTCAGTGGTAGATTTTTAAACCACCATTGTACGGAAAGAGGTCCCCATGTTACCTCCAATTTGATTGGGTAGAAATAAATGTAAGGCTAAACACGATTAGTCGGACTATAAATACTACTTTTCGTTGCTATGGGAGACGGATGGAAGGGTACTGTTTTTTCAAACGCTTGGATAAACATGGCATGATTGGTTAGACTCGTCGATATAGTCACTTAGACGCGTCAGTTCCACACCAGATTTTCAAAAATACTTTCTAAAGCAACAGTGCGTTGAGCATCAGCTTATATTTTTATAAATAAAAGCCTGAGACAGAGGCAGCTCGGAATTTGTGCCATAAGTTGTGCCATTATTCTTCACCAGTCAACGTATCTGTTTATTATTATTCCATGAATTGTGGTAAGCTTGAAATATTTGATATCTTTTAATGAAAATTGAATGTAAATTAATAATTTATGTCTGTATATGTGTGTGGTTCAGTAGCGAAACGGAGGCAAGGCCTATATATATATATATATATATATATATAAGTTGCTCCAACCTGAACAGAAGGTGTCAGAGGAAAGTAAAACTACATGGAATTACCAAAAAGTACACTGACACCTATCTTATTGCCTGGAAAGAAATAATGCTGGACTTGCAGAGGCGTAGTAACCATTAGGGAGGAGTATACTGGTGAAAATTATTATAGATGAAGCTGACAGTTGGCCTACCGCTCTGAACTCAGTGTTTGTTGTGTATTGTGGTCAGTCTGGAAGGGTATTATAAATTAGTTCTGAAGTAGGAGGTACAACCTTCTTGTTTCAGGGACCGTGGTCCTAAAGTTATTGAGCAGCACCTGGTCAGAGCTTTGCTGAATCCAGAGGCGGACAGCATACTCCTTGGTCCATATAGCAATCAGTGTGGTGTCTCCAGAACACAGGGAGGCTATCGAGCAGAGGAGTCTTTTCCTGCCGCCATCACGACAGATAAGAATCTGTGGCCAGCGGAGCTCAACATTATGCCCCTCAAAAACTGACAATATATAAACTAAGAGGGGAAATAAATTGTTTTAATGTTAGGAACTGAGAACATCTCCAATACTAGTTCCAACAGAACCAGACACTTGAAGTCATGATGACAAATAACAACTTAGATTGACATATAAAACCAGTATTACCTCATAGAACTACTACACAACTGACCCACATATTATAATATTAATAAAATATGTCACTACAAGATTCATAGTTATAAATTATGTACATATAAATTGTGATTACAATATATTATGATTCCTGGTTCATTGTGTAATTGAATCAGGATCTCCATTGGTAACAGTACTTAATACATGAATATTTGAAAATTTATCAGTGACTTAATTAAGATAGTCTCATAGAGTGTTATATGTATGTGAGTGTCAAACTGTTGTCAAGTGTGGTGGAATAAATTAAAGTGTTTATCTGTCTGTTATTGTTGTGACTTACACTTCATCATTTACAAAACCCTAGACATTCAACGTAGTCATCACAATATTCCAGAATAATTCTGACTGAGATATAAATATGTGGTAGCAAGTAAGGTCACCTGTATTACACTACACTTATTAGATACAGATACCTTCACAGCTGATCTCAGTCAGTACACTAAGTCCCCTATAAATATTTATAACATCCCACTTTACCACACCGCTACACTATCTATCTATCTATCTATCTATCTATCTATCTATCTATCTATCTATCTATCTATCTATCTATCTATCTATCTATCTATCTATCTATCTATCTATCTATCTATCTATCTATCTGTCTGTCTGTCTGTCTGTCTGTCTGTCTGTCTGTCTGTCTGTCTGTCTGTCTGTCTGTCTGTCTGTCGTCTATCTATCTATCTATCTATCTATCTATCTATCTATCTATCTATCTATCTATCTATCTATCTATCTATCTATCTATCTATCTATCTATCTATCTATCTATCTATCTATCTATCTATCTATCTATCTATTTGTCTGTCTGTCTGTCTGTCTGTCTGTCTGTCTGTCTATCTATCTATCTATCTATCTATCTATCTATCTATCTATCTATCTATCTATCTATCTATCTATCTATCTATCTATCTATCTATCTATCTATCTATCTATCTATCTGAAGACCGTGAGATTACTTAGAACAACAGTTAGTGAAAACTAAGAAAGAGAGATGTAATATTCATCAAATTTATCTCGGTGAATGACTTGGAATAGGGTCTTCCATTCCAGCCAATGCTGCAGGGCGATCCTTACTGTTTTCGAAGCTGGAGGTGGCGAGTGCGGGGCCCCCTGTGAACGCGGGGCCCGATTGGGTCAAACATGCTAAATAGGCCAAAGTCTGGCCCTGTGTCACAAATTTAACCAGATTATCAATTGGTTTCCGCACTTTTCATCTGTGGCGCCGCAATAACCAGGAGTTATGCCACAAGTATGGTTAGCTCTTGCTAATCTGTAATCTGTGTTGGATTTAAGTATCTTCTGATGTTGTTCTAATGTTAGCTCTTGCTAATCTATTGACTGTGTTGGATTTAAGTATCTTCTGATGTTGTTCTAGTGTTAGCTCTTGCTAATCTGTAGTCTGTGTTGGATTTAAGTATCTTCTGATGTTGTTCTAATGTTAGCTCTTGCTAATCTGTAATCTGTGTTGGATTTAAGTATCTTCTGATGTTGTTCTAATGTTAGCTCTTGCTAATCTATTGACTGTGTTGGATTTAAGTATCTTCTGATGTTGTTCTAGTGTTAGCTCTTGCTAATCTGTAGTCTGTGTTGGATTTAAGTATCTTCTGATGTTGTTCTAATGTTAGCTCTTGCTAATCTGTAGTCTGTGTTTGATTTAATTATCTTCTGATGTTGTTCTAATGCTAGCTCTTGCTAATCTGTAGTCTGTGTTTGATTTAATTATCTTCTGATGTTGTTCTAATGTTAGCTCTTGCTAATCTGTAGTCTGTGTTTGATTTAATTATCTTCTGATGTTGTTCTAATGTTAGCTCTTGCTAATCTGTAGTCTGTGTTTGATTTAATTATCTTCTGATGTTGTTCTAATGTTAGCTCTTGCTAATCTGTAGTATGTGTTTGATTTAATTATCTTCTGAAGTTGTTCTAATGTTAGCTCTTGATAATCTGTAGTCTGTGTTTGATTTAATTATCTTCTGATGTTGTTCTAATGTTAGCGTTATATAGTCTTTCATTTCGTATGTCTTGCTATAACGTCTCCTTCACTCGTTTTGTTTTTTATTCGCAGTTTTCACAATGTTTTTCTCATCACGCTGTTTTATTAGGCTGTAGTAAATTATGCCTTAATGTCAGCAGCTAGATGATGATGATGTTTGTATTCTTGTCTTGACTGAATGTAATTTCGGCTTTTTTCTGTATTACTGAGTTTTTCCCCGTTACGGCTAGCCGCGTCACATTCAACCTAGACACACACGGTATTGTGACAGAATTGTTCGTTCTCTTTTCCTAGCATTCATGTTTATCGCCGACATTATTACGCCATGTCTCATTTTATGTACTTAATCATTGTTTACACCCCTTTCCCTTAATACTTGTCGTGTCGGGACTTCAGCGACCATCTTTTGCTGATTAGTTGTAATCAATCACTTTCGTTTGAACCCAACTTGTCACCTTAATCTGTGGAGTGAAATGTTGTAACATATTTCCTTACCAGACAGTGCATGGGGCGCGCCCGATTATGAAGTAAACAACCTAGGGAAGACCACAGTCGATTATCTTATGAACTGATAATAGTTCTGCCTGACCAGTTTGTTGATTGTTGGCTAGACCAAGTAAATGAGATAGTCCTTTCCTGACAGACTGGCTGGAGAAGAAGTATCCATCTTGAAAGAGATTACCTGTGATAGACTATGAAGTCGGGAGTGTAAACATGATCGATATTAGACGAAAGCGGACATACCATAAATGAAGAGGCGACTTGTCAACTATACATTTTATGCGGATGTCACGCAGGAATTTTGCGTGAGAGGTAGGGGGAATATGCCCCTACCAAAATATACACAAGTTGCATGCTATTGGCTTGGGATTTGAGATGTAAAAATGCAACATTTCTGATTGGAGCCTTGTCGTATAGTAGCAATCTGGATGCGTGCCGAATGTTGCCATATAATCTAGCACCTTTTGAGTACGACACTATGAAATTCAACTCGTGAAGAAGACAGCCAAACAAACCAGAATAAGGAATAGGATCACGATTCCATTTTAAAGGACCGGACAATGTGTTTGAGCATCTTGTGGATTTACACAACGACAACTCTAGCTTTATTAATACGGAAAACCCGGAATCCTAGGAACCTGAACGCTAAGTCATTGTGGGATTCTATTTGCAAAGTAATACCCCAGACCACGTGTAAGAGGCATCTTAAACAAGTTGCCTTAACTATTTCTCTGAATCAGAAGTCAGTCTGTATTCCCAAAGAAATTTGGGGTAAGTTGTACATTTTATAATTCTATATTGTGCATTTATTACCATGTGAAAATTGCTAGGGGATGTCCAAGTCATACGAGGCTGGCAACCTCAGCATATAGAATGATGATTTCATGAACCACCACTGCAAGAGCTGGTAACTGCTTTATGCGGGTTTCTCATACAGAACCAAAAGCAGAGGTAGTCCCAAGTTCCATATGGAGCAGGGAGTAGATGATGATATAAATGATGTACATACTTATTATATTAACATTTTTAACCAGTGCATATATAAATGTAGACATGTTTAATATAAATGCAATGGATGTTTTCCGCTCACTGGGATTAATATTAATGTTCAGAGAGGGTAAAGTTCTGAGGCAGATGGGAAGGTGGAATGAAAAGGGGGGACACCTGATTTTGTGTAGAGGACACCTGATTTTGTGTCAGGAAACCCAATACTCAGGAGGGTATTTGTTTCTCTCTTATTTCATGATACGAGTCGGTGGTACCAGTTGGTTGTACTATCTGTGGAACAAGTGAGTGGTATAAGTGGCCTTCAGTCAAAGCTAGACACCATCATCAGACGGGTCTTGAAGACGCTGGACCAGCTTCGTAATTACTTCATGATACTTCTTAGAATGTGTTACCGTAACCAGACTTGACAAGTGACGAGAATGAACCAGTCTATAATCTGCACAGAACCAAGTATCGGCTGGAGCAGAAACCAACCGACAATCTTAATGGCAGCTAAGTACACATTGTTGCGCTAAACTTGTCGCAACTTATTCTTATTTAATGCATGGGAAGTAACTCATGCAATTGTAGTCACTTCTTATTTCTACTAGTTGTCTAATCGTGTGACAATAGTCTGATAGTATAGTTGCCGATAGTTGTGTGAACGATTTTGAGTCACGTCCATATATGGAGCGCTCAGATCGCCAGTTCTTAGAAAACAGTTGGCAATCGCAATGTTTCAAGATTCATTTCCTTTTAAGGTTCGAACCTTTAGTCGAACATCGTAGAACATTCTTCGTTTCGTAAGTTTAGCTGAGTTGTATTCGATTCGCGTGTTCTGCGCATGTCTCTGTTTGTGGCAAGGTTTGAACGATTTCCGCCCAGGTGAGTCTGAGCAGAGATGCTGGTAAGGCGAGACGTAGCGATGTGCTAGTCTTCGCTTAGTTTATTCAGGAAGGAGTCCTCATCATTGTTGTTCCTTTTTTGAGATGATATATCTCTATGTTATTTCAAATGCCTGGAGGCATATGTGATTTATGTGATTTAATTCCTGATGAACAGGTAACTGAATCCTTTTTTGCTGAGTAATTTTATCGCCATCTTGTGATGTTGACTTTTGCTTAGCCTGCCTTATTATAAAGTCTATGATATGACTAGTTTGCTCAGCTCACGATCCACTTATATTGTCACGCATCGATTGATGCCTGTCCTACGGACTATTTGCTTCCTGAACTTTATTGATGGATCTAGGTTTGATACCTTTGCTGTTTGAGGAACATAGAGGACGATAATGTGACGCTCAAAAGACATGCCTGTCTTGTTGAGGTCCAATAGAGGAGACTAGATTTAATCTCCTAGTTGATATCTACTAGCTCTTATGGAAAGGGGAAGTTTACTACCTGACTACATGTACAGCGGTTTACGATATCCTAAAAGGCATATGATGTACATTATTATGATGCTGTCTGCTGTGCCTGTTGAATCGACTAATTCGATGATACAATGACTGTTGTACTATACCTGTGATGTTTTCTGCATAACGATGTTCATGCATCTTGTCATTGTGGCGTACACAATATATATTGCCAAAAACCATCACTGCTGTTTAAAGCTTTGTTGACTTTTCACATCGTGAGTTAACGTGACGTCATTGTGTGGATTGCCTTGTTTGTAATGCTCACTGGTTGAATACACATCTGCATCCTACACAAACCAGACCACAGATACCATACTATGTCTTCATCGCCTTCAACAATTATGGCGTACAACAAAAAGCTACTCAACATTTGGTGGCCATAAGCTGGTTTGATCTGGTACCAGCTAACGTGAAACATTCTAAATCCACATATATAAATTAAAAGGTAAATGTAAAGCCTAACAAATAAATTCTATAAAAGGAAAGAAGAATGGTAAAGAACAGTGCTGTCACAATGACGGTACTCGAGATCCCCCTTTTTATGCTCCGTCTGCAAAATTGTAACGCTTTCACGTTGATAGTAAGCCTACTGCATCATACACGCGTTTCCACAACACAATAAAACGGGTACTGCAGTTCTAAGAAAAACCTTGAGATACGCAAGCTGATTAATGACCTAAATTAATACTAGCATTAATTACACTACGTTACCATAAACGAACGGACAGATGGACTTAGGATAGAAAGAAGGGAGGGCTGATCGGAGGAACACATGCAACACTAAACACGCGTCTCGCGATATTAATGCCACCCCAACAAGCGTAAGGCCAGAAACAATACTTTTTTTCAGATGGACAGTGATAAAAAACACTACCCATACGAGAGTTGTGTTTAAAAACTTACAAAACGCTTATTAGGAAACATGACATTCTACTGTTTTATGTCTAGAATCCTGACATTAGTCTGACAGTACAGCAGGACAGGTGGCGGTTCTAAACATTAAAAAAAAAAAAACAAATACACGACTATCCTAGAAAATACATATTTTGAACGCAGCCACCTAGCTCCCTTAAATTTATATAGTTGGGTTCCTTAGGGCTTGCTGACAAAGAATATGTTAAGTGTTATGCAAATAGTCTAGGAATTAACAAGTTATAGCCAAAATAAAATGGTGGTGCTGTCAGACAACACCAAAATCAGAATCGCTCAGTGGCAGATTTTTAAACCACCATTGTACGGGAAATAGGTCCCCATGTTAAATCCTATTTGATTGGCGGGAAATAAATGTAAGGCTAAACACGATTAGTCGGACTATAAATACTATTTTTAGTTGTTAGGGGAGACGGATGGAAGGGTACTTTTTTTCAAACGCTTGGGTAAACATGGCACGATTGGTTAGACTCGCCAATATAGTCACTTAGACGCGTCAGTTCAGCACCACATTTTCAAAAATACTTTCTAAAGCAACAGTGCGTTGAGAATCAGCTTATACATTTCTAAATAAAAGCCTGAGACAGAGGCAGGTCGGAATTTGTGCCATAATTTGTGCCATTATTCTTCACCAGTCAACGTATCTGTTTATTATTTCCATGAATTGTGGGACTGTGGTCCTAAAGTTATTGAGCAGCACCTGGTCAGAGCTTTGCTGAATCCAGAGGCGGACAGCATACTCCTTGGTCCATATAGCAAACAGTGAGGTGTCTCCAGAACACAGTGGAGCAATCGAGCAGAGGAGTCTTTTCCTGCCACCATCACGAAAGATAAGCCTATGTGGCCAGCGGAGCTCAACATTATGTACCCCCTTCTTAAACTGACATTGTATAAAAATAAGAGGGGACATTTATTGTTTTAATGCCAGGAACTGAGAACATCTCCAATACTAGTTCCAACAGAAACAAACACTTGAAGTCATGATGACAAATAACAACATAGCTTAAAAAACAAAACCAGTATTACCTCATATTACTACTACACAACTGACCCACATAGTATAATATTAATAAAATATGTCACTACAAGATTCATATTTATAAATTATATACATATAAATTGTGATTACATTTTATTATGATTCCTGGTTCACTGTGTAGTTGAATCAGGATCTCTATTAGTGAAAGTACTTAATACATATATATTTGAAAACTTACCAGTGACTCATTTAAGATAGTCTCATAGAGTGTTATATGTATGTGAGTGTCAAAATGTTGTCAAGTGTGGTGGAATAAATTAACTTGTTTATCTGTCTGTTATTGTTGTGACTTACACTTCATCATTTACAAAACCCTAGACATTCAACGTAGTCATCACAATATTCCAGAATAATTCTGACTGAGGTATAAATATGTGGTAGCAAGTAAGGTCATCTGTAATACACTACACTTATTAGATACAGATACCTTCACAGCTGATCTCAGTCAGTACACTAAGTCCCCTATAAATATTTATAACATCCCATTTTACCACATATATTGGGGTCCTGTCCGGGATTTTGAATCTTTCCCTATTATAAATATTGGGGGTAATTCACTTCAGGGAGTAATACAATTTAAAAGGTATCCTTGGGTGAAAATAAATAAGGTTGAGCTCTCAGTGCCTGTGTTGTCCTGAGTTAATTAGTCATAGATAAAATTGTTTAGTTAAATATTTTAGACATTTACTTGTTAGAAAATGGCGGACCTGGCCAAATTTCGATCTGCTGCTGTGCAGACTGCAAAAGAGTTAGGAATGGATGGGCAAATTATGATTGCTTATGTCACTGCTGAATGTGACAAATATATTGAACGGGAAGAAAGAAGATTGGAAAAAGAGGCCGAAAAAAAGTTAGAGGCTGAAAAGGAAATTAAGAAGTTACAATTTGAGGCTGAGGTTGAGACTAAGAGGCTGCAGGCTGAGGCTGAGACTAAGAGGCTCCAATTAAAAGAACAAAAGGCAGAAAGAGAAGAAAAGAGATTAGCTGCAGAAAGGGAAGCCGAGGAAAGAAGACAAGCTGCAGAGAGGGAAGCAGAAAAGGAGGAGAAGAGATTACAAAGGGAGCACGAGTTACGACTAAGGGAGTTTGAGTTTCAGGGCCATGCTCCTGAAAATGGTGCCAGTCCCTGTACCTCTGATGCCACTGCTAGTCAGGGAGCCTCAACCTCAGCTATGAACTTTCATTTAGATCATTTTGTTGAGAAAGACGATGGTATTGAGAGCTATCTAAATAGATATGAACTATTAGCTACCACGTATGGGTTAGAAAGAGAAAGGTGGAGCTTAAAGTTATCTCAAGGTCTTCGTGGGGCAGCTTATGAAGTTTTTGCCAAAATGAACAGAGGTGATCAAGAAAATTATGACATGCTAAAGCAGGCTCTTTTGTTAAGATACGAAAACAACGCAGAATTTTATAGAAAAAAATTTAGGAATGCTAAACTACTGTCAGGTGAAACCTATCACCAGTTCTCTGCACGGATAGAGACATACTTGGAGAAATGGACTTCTCTGGGGAAAACCCAAGATCTTAAGGAAATGGTCCTTATAGAACAACTAAGAGAGTCCATGGCTCCAGACCTGAGAAAGTTTCTCATGGAACAAGGTGCAGAGAGGCTGGGTGAGTTACTAAATGTATCAGAAAGGTATCAAGCAGCTCAGGCAGAGGTATCAGGTAATAAAAAGAAACAGATAGATAATTTTAGGGCACCACAGAACTTTAATAAATTTGATCCTAGAGATCAAAACAAAGGTAAGCACCAGTTTGATAGGCCACGGTATGACAATAAAAATAAAACCCCACAATTCGAAGAAAGGAAATATGATGAAAGAAAATCTTTCAACCAAGGGAAAAGGTGGTGTAAAAATTGTAAGATGAACAATCATGACACTGACCGTTGCAGAAGGAACCCTATAGTTATGGCCACCCTTCAGGTCAGGTCGACCTCAAGAAAGGAGGAGGATATTCTGTTAAATACCACTCCAGAAGAGTTGAGGAAGGCACAGGCTGGGGATAAGACCCTCAAGCCTTGTTTTAGGAAATATTCAACTTGTCATACAACTCCAGGCAAGGGAGATTTTTACATGAAAAACAAGTTGATGTATAGGAAGACTGGAGCTAGATCCAAAGGTCAGGGACAGCTGGTACTTCCTAAAAGATAGAGGGCAGAATTAATAAGGAGCCTACATGTGAAACCAGATGGGGACCATGAGAAAATAGGTACCATCATCCAAAAGGTGGCTCACAATTATTATTGGCCCAAGGCAAGATGGGACATTGAGAATTTTGTAGAGAGGTGTAGCATAGCACATGAGGGAACACCCACAAGTGGGAACATTGATCAGGACCTGGACACGCCAATGGGCAAAATTAGGCCTGATAATAAAAAGAAAAATAAATTTGATAAAGTGGACCAAATGAAATGGGAAGCCCCTTATCACGGACAAGCTTCACTTAACTGTTTTACAATGGCCACTATGCAGCGAGTGCAAAAAGATGTCTTACCCCAGGATAAGCCGAAAATCCCTCAATCGGACTTAAACAAACTGGAGGAAGAGGATGTAGAGAGGAAATCTCTCATCAAGAATTTTAAGTGGGGAGAAAGCCCCAAGAAAAGAATTGGTAGCGGTCGTTTTGTGCATGAAAATTCTGGGAAGAAAAATCATCACTATAGAGCTTCGAGTGGAAGAGACCATACCGGTGCATGGACAAATAGGTCCACAAAATTAAAGGTCCATATGTAGCTCTGTTAAGAACGTGGACGGATGAAAAGGCAGAGGAAAATATTACATCCTCATACCAATATGTGAATGAGCTGACCACTCGTTTAAAAACTGGCTGGAAACTTGCCAATGAAAATTTGAAACAAGCCAGGAAGAAACATGCTGCCTATTATAACAGGAAGGCGAAAGACAGAGATTTGGCTGTGGGAGAGAAGGTACTGCTTCTTCTCCCCGGAAGTCAGAATAAGTTACAAATTGGATGGCAAGGTCCATATACAGTTCTAGAGAAGGTGTCTAGAACCAATTATAAGATAGATAAGAAGGGGAAAGAAAAAATCTATCATGTGAATCTCCTGAAGAAATATTTGGAAAGAGAACATCAGGAAGAGACACACTTGTTAACCTTGTCCATTGCAATGGAGATGAAAAAGGAACCACTTTCATCATTTGAATATCCATTACACCCCTGTGAGACAGCGGCACAGGTGAAAATCAGTACACATTTAACGAAAAATCAGAAAGAGAGAGTGCAACAGGTTCTAGAAAATCATACAGAGGTGTTAACGGACCGACCGGGGCATACAACTTTATTGGAATATGATATGAAACTGATAGACCCCACACCTGTCTGTATGAAACCCTATTCGATTCCTTTTGCTAAGGAGGAAGCTTTGAAGGAAGAGATAGACTATTTGTTGAAGGAAGGAATTATTTCACACAGTGAATCTTCGTATAGTTCCAGTGTGGTACTCCTAAGGAAACCCTCTGGAGAACATAGACTCTGTATAGATTACAGGAGACTGAATGCTATTACAGAAGGACAGGTGGATCCATTGCCGGATACAAATCAGTTGTTTGCCAGGCTAAATAAAGCTAAATATTTCTCAAAAGTGGATCTGAGTAAAGGATACTATCAGATTCCAGTAAAGCCTGAGGTTAGACCATACCTAGCTTTTAGTACTTCAGAAGGACACTATGAGTTTAACAGATTACCATTTGGATTGAAGAATGCACCTAGTGTCTTCTCTAGAATGATGAGAAAATTATTGGACCCTCTGAATAATCCATGCATTACAAATTTTATGGATGATATCCTTATAGCAACAGAAACATTTGAGGAACACATTGACTCTCTGAACATGCTGTTTAATCGACTTAGAGAAGCGAATTTAACAGCCCGACCAACCAAATGTTGCGTTGGATGTAAAGAATTAGAATTCTTGAGACACACAGTCTATCAGGGAAACATGACCCCTGACCCCAAGAATTTAGAGAAACTAAAGAAAGCTCCGAGACCACAAACCAAGAAAGACGTGAGATCCTTTGTCTCATTATGTGGTTTTTACCAAAAGTATATCAAAAACTTTAATTCCATATGTGCACCGTTAACTGATTTGACACGTAAAGGAAATCCAGATCGAATTACATGTACACCACAATGTGAATTGGCTTACCAGGAATTGAAGGAAAAGCTTACAAGCAAACCTATTTTGAAACTACCTGACTTAAGTCAAGAATTCATTGTAAGGACTGATGCCAGTAATATTGGGTTAGGTGCGACTCTGCTACAGAAATCAGATGCATTGGATGGGGAATTAAGCCCAGTGGCATATGCTAGCAGAAAGTTGAATAAAGCTGAAACCAACTACTCAACTAGCGAAAAAGAATGTCTTGCAGTAATATGGGCGATAAAGAAATTCAATATTTATCTGTATGGGAAGGCATTTAAGTTGCAAACGGACCACAAACCCTTGTCATTTCTAGCGCAGGCTAGACATGAAAATTCTAGATTACTCCGTTGGTCATTACTGATTCAGCCATATGAGTTTTGCATAGAGTATATAAGTGGAAAAACAAATCTGGGAGCGGATTTTTTAAGCCGCCATCCGTGTGATGAGAATCACTGTAAGCCCCAGAAATAATAATAAATTTCTCTATGTGTATATAGAATTATAGACTGACATATAACGTCTGTTTTAAGTGGGGAGAATTTGTCGTGAAACATTCTAAATCCACATATATAAATTAAAAGGTAAATGTAAAGCCTAACAAATAAATTCTATAAAAGGAAAGAAGAATGGTAAAGAACAGTGCTGTCACAATGACGGTACTCGAGATCCCCCTTTTTATGCTCCGTCTGCAAAATTGTAACGCTTTCACGTTGATAGTAAGCCTACTGCATCATACACGCGTTTCTACAACACAATAAAACGGGTACTGCAGTTCTAAGAAAAACCTTGAGATACGCAAGCTGATTAATGACCTAAATTAATACTAGCATTAATTACACTACGTTACCATAAACGAACGGACAGATGGACTTAGGATAGAAAGAAGGGAGGGCTGATCGGAGGAACACATGCAACACTAAACACGCGTCTCGCGATATTAATGCCACCCCAACAAGCGTAAGGCCAGAAACAATACTTTTTTTCAGATGGACAGTGATAAAAAACACTACCCATACGAGAGTTGTGTTTAAAAACTTACAAAACGCTTATTAGGAAACATGACATTCTACTGTTTTATGTCTAGAATCCTGACATTAGTCTGACAGTACAGCAGGACAGGTGGCGGTTCTAAACATAAAAAATAAAAAAACAAATACACGACTATCCTAGAAAATACATATTTTGAACGCAGCCACCTAGCTCCCTTAGATTTATATAGTTGGGTTCCTTAGGGCTTGCTGACAAAGAATATGTTAAGTGTTATGCAAATAGTCTAGGAATTAACAAGTTATAGCCAAAATAAAATGGTGGTGCTGTCAGACAACACCAAAATCAGAATCGCTCAGTGGCAGATTTTTAAACCACCATTGTACGGGAAATAGGTCCCCATGTTAAATCCTATTTGATTGGCGGGAAATAAATGTAAGGCTAAACACGATTAGTCGGACTATAAATACTATTTTTAGTTGTTAGGGGAGACGGATGGAAGGGTACTTTTTTTCAAACGCTTGAGTAAATATGGCACGATTGGTTAGACTCGCCAATATAGTCACTTAGACGCGTCAGTTCAGCACCACATTTTCAAAAATACTTTCTAAAGCAACAGTGCGTTGAGAATCAGCTTATATATTTCTAAATAAAAGCCTGAGACAGAGGCAGGTCGGAATTTGTGCCATAATTTGTGCCATTATTCTTCACCAGTCAACGTATCTGTTTATTATTTCCATGAATTGTGGGACTGTGGTCCTAAAGTTATTGAGCAGCACCTGGTCAGAGCTTTGCTGAATCCAGAGGCGGACAGCATACTCCTTGGTCCATATAGCAAACAGTGAGGTGTCTCCAGAACACAGTGGAGCAATCGAGCAGAGGAGTCTTTTCCTGCCACCATCACGAAAGATAAGCCTATGTGGCCAGCGGAGCTCAACATTATGTACCCCCTTCTTAAACTGACATTGTATAAAAATAAGAGGGGAAATTTATTGTTTTAATGCCAGGAACTGAGAACATCTCCAATACTAGTTCCAACAGAAACAAACACTTGAAGTCATGATGACAAATAACAACATAGCTTAAAAAACAAAACCAGTATTACCTCATATTACTACTACACAACTGACCCACATAGTATAATATTAATAAAATATGTCACTACAAGATTCATATTTATAAATTATGTACATATAAATTGTGATTACATTTTATTATGATTCCTGGTTCACTGTGTAGTTGAATCAGGATCTCTATTAGTGAAAGTACTTAATACATATATATTTGAAAACTTACCAGTGACTCATTTAAGATAGTCTCATAGAGTGTTATATGTATGTGAGTGTCAAAATGTTGTCAAGTGTGGTGGAATAAATTAACTTGTTTATCTGTCTGTTATTGTTGTGACTTACACGTCATCATTTATAAAACCCTAGACATTCAACGTAGTCATCACAATATTCCAGAATAATTCTGACTGAGGTATAAATATGTGGTAGCAAGTAAGGTCATCTGTAATACACTACACTTATTAGATACAGATACCTTCACAGCTGATCTCAGTCAGTACACTAAGTCCCCTATAAATATTTATAACATCCAATTTTACCACACCAGCTTACACGGGGTCTCTTACCCACTTCATTCAACAAGAATTCAACAAACTGCATCGTTCAAGAAATCAACATACAGCGATTTTTCATTCGACATTCTACATCTACATACAAAATCCTGAAACTACTCGGCGTTGTCCGGTACCTTCTGGACTTAAAAATTTTTGTTGCAATTTTTGGGAGCCTAAATGACAGTACCCGGCGTTGAGTCATACATTGCCAGTTGAAACGTGTTTCTGTCCTCCTTGCATCAAGTTGCTGTCGTTTGTGAAGGTCAAGTGCCGGTTGATACAAGTTGTTTTCTCAAGAAGGCCAAGTACCGATTTCAAGCAATTTACGGTTGAATAAGAAGGTCAAGTGCCGTTATTTACATTACCTGTACACTGCCAGTACTGTTCAGAATCTCAAGTACCATCGTCATGGCAGTTGGAGCAGTCCAGATGTACCATCATCGTTGGATCTTCATTCCTTAGGACGCTGATTGTCATCTGTTTTTTCTGCTGTGGCTGACGTTTGGATACCCATAAGTTAAGTGGCCTGTTTGTTTGTGAACTGTGCCCTTATACGTCTACTGAGTCTTCTGTGTTTCATCTCATTCTTTTGTTTACATGTTATATGTTTATATGTTATTTGTATATTTATATTTATATGTTTATGTTTCTGCGGGTTTTCGGTTGGGCGGTGTCTCCCTTAGATCATACCACGTCATAGAGGTCATCTATCGTGAGCGTTTTCTGTAGGGTGTGCAAATTTCCGATACTGGAATTTGCAAAGCGACTTCTGTTGCTATTTTTTGTTAGTTGTGATGACATGTGTTAGTATTGTTTTCGTTATTTTTCTGCATTCTTTAGTTCTGTTTTAATTTGTTTGTATTTGCTAGACTACTCTTTTCTATAGTTTAGTTTCATATACCATTTTTGTTTATACACTGTGGTGTCTTGTATTTGTATTATCTTCTCGTAGATATCATCAAATTTTTTGTGATATTTCTTTAATTTTCGCTTTATTTTTTGTTGATTTCTACGAATGTTTTCGTATTGTTGCTAAATATTTATTGTTGTTTACATTGTATTGTTTACATTGTATTGTTTACAGTGTAATGTTTACAGTGTAATGTTTACATTGTTATTGTTTACATTGTGATTGTGTTTACATAGTCATTGGTTACACTTATAGTAGTTAATTCACATTTAATAGTGGGTTATGCTTATGCATTACTACTACACTGATGATTAATAAATGATGAATAGTATTGTGCACTATTGAATGGGAAGTGCACCTATGATCAAGAGTTGATTGATGATAATTCAAAAAGGTCTATACACAAGTTCTTTGATATAAGACTTGTTTCCCACAGAGATTGGGATGATAATATAGTGTTGTGAGTAAACAAGTGCTGCATTTAAGACTTGTTATAATTAAATTTGAAATAAGATAATTAATTATTTCAGGTTGTGGACTCATATTATTACTCATCATGTCTACATTTGAGCACTTTATTGAGCAGGGTAAATTGCTTGGGAAGACTGGTGATAAGTTAGAAGAATTTGCAACTGCTCAATATGATAAAGCAATGGAAGCTGAACAAAAGAAACTGCAGATGCAGGTGGATGAAAAAAGATTCCAAATGGAAAATAAAAGACTTGAAAAAGAGGCTGAAAATAAAAGACTTGAAAAAGAGGCTGAAAATAAAAGACTTGAAATAGAGGCTGAAAATAAAAGACTTGAAATAGAGGCTGAAAATAAAAGATTAGAAAAACAAGCTGAAGCTGAAGAAAGGAAGTTACAAAGAGAGTCTGATGAGAGAAAAGCAAAAATGGAGCATGAAGAAAAACTCTTAGCTTTGGAAGTTGAGAAATTAAAGGTGATGAACATGGGTAATGCTAATGATGCAAATATGGTCTCAGATAAGACTAATGCAAGCACATTCAAGCTTAATCTACCACCATTCAATGCTTCCATCGACGATATAACATTCTATTTGGACAGATGTGAAACTTCATGTAAAGTACATAACATAAATAAATCATTGCAGGTTTATCATTTGTCCAAAATACTTAGAGGTGATGCTTTGAGTATGTTAAGCATGGTAGATGAGCCTGACAAGAACAACTATGAGGTTGTCAGGGCTATATTGTTAAAAAAAATACCAACTTGACGAAGACGGCTATCGTCTTCAATTTAAAAATATGTTACCAGAAACTGGTGTGCAATTCTCTGAATTCATTTCAAAGACACGTCTTACTTTTTTACGTTGGGTGGAGCTGTCTAAAACTGAAAAAAACTTATGAAGGACTTATGGACTTAATAGACAAAGTCATGTCTTCTGTCAATGAGTCTTTCCTTGCTTTCCTTCATGAACGTAAACCTAAAACAATAAAAGAAATGGAAGATTTCTGTAGCCAGTATATAACTGCGCATCCTCACGTAACCATTGGTAACTCTAAAATAAAAGAAGGTCTGCCAGTTGCTTCGGCAGCACCTTATGGTCAAAACTCTAGTAATAGATTCCAACAAAATTTTGATAGGAAAAGTAACCGTGGTTACGGTCAAAATTATGGAAATCAATTTCAGGGTGATTCTTCTTCGAAGAATTGGAGACGAGCTGACAGTCCTCGTTACTTCCAACCTAATAATTTTAGGCATTTCAGAAGAGGATATGGTAACAGAGGCTTTTCCTCGCGTAGACCTCAAAACCAAACAAATAGATGTTCACATCAATGTGGACATGATAATAATCATGGAAACTGTAGTTCGAAACAGGATAACAGTTATAATAGAGACAATAATAACTACAGAGACAATAACAACAGTGATAACTTCAGAGGTAATAGTAGTCGCGGTAGATCTCAATACAAAAAAAAGAGATATCAGCAAGCTAACTCGGTTCAACAAGAATCTCAGGGAACCTGTAATCAGGTTTCTGATAATAAAAACTCTGACGCTGTCACTTGTTCTTCTTTTGACTTTGGGAGAGCAAACAAGTGCCCCCAATGCAGTACTTTGTTCGAACCGACTACAATATCGACTTTGAGTTGTGGTCACCCTCTCCCCGCTCTTCCTGCTGTGGTTGCACATGACGGGAGAGGTTCTCTAATCCTACATAAGGGTCTTGTTAATAATACTCCGGTCTCACTACTTTTCGATTCCGGATGCACCACCATTGGTGTTAGACAATCGCTTGTAGATCCATCCTGTGCGAGAGGAAGGGTTATCAAATGTGTCACATTTGGCGGCACTCTAGAGAAATATCCTACTGCTGTAATCTCCATTGCCACTCCTCTCTTTACAGGAGATGTGCATGCCTGTCTCTTACCTAATCCAATTGCGGACCTTATTATTGGTCGTATCCACGGAGTTAGGGAATGTACCCCACAGCAGATTGCTGCTTGGGAAGATGATAATATGCAAGCTACCAATGCAGTGGTTACAAGAGCACAAGCTCTACAAACACCGCAAACTTCGTTGAATAATGATAATGAAGTTCATAGCCAAGATAGTACCTTGGTTATTTCTCGTGACTCGTTCATAAAATTACAAGAAGAAGATCCTACGCTAAAGAAATTCTTCATTCTTGCGAAGAAAGGTGATCCAAATAAGGATACACAAAGAAAATCTTGGATAGAAATGAAAAACGGCGTACTTGTACGTATGGTACAAGACTCGGCTACGTCAGCACATTCGCAAATTCTTGTTCCCAAGAGTATGAGAGGGCAAATATTGCAACATGCTCATGACTCGCAATGTGCTGGACACATGGGATTTTCCAGTACAAAGTCGAGAGTCCTTGCGGTTTTCTTTTGGCCCTTTGTTAACAAGGACATTCGTATATACTGCCGATCATGTCAGGTATGTCAGGAGGTCAAATCTAGAGGACCACGACATGCTGCGCCTATCCAGGCTGCTGACATCCCTATTCGGCCATTTCAGAAAATGGCCATAGATATTATTGGCCCTTTTAAGGTCAAGTCGGCCAGAGGACATCAGTTTATCCTTACATGTGTCTATATGTGCACACGTTGGCCAGAGGCTATTCCTCTTAAGAGCATATCTACTACAGATATCGCAGATGCTCTTTGGTTGATATTTTCTCGCTTGGGGTTCCCCAGAGAAATACTGTCTGACCATGGCACTCAACTCATATCTGATACTATGTCTCAAGTAATGTCTACCTTACACATTAAAAGATCTCTCAGTAGCATCTATCATCCTATGTCTAATGGGTTAGTTGAGCGTCTGAATAGAACGCTCAAGACTTTACTTGGTAAGATAACTGAAGATCATCCTCAAGATTGGGACAGGGTTTTACCCGCGGCTCTCTTTGCCTATAGAGAGGTCCCAAACGAACACACAGGATTTTCTCCCTTTGAACTTGTCTTTGGCGCGCGTCCGCGCGGCCCTATGTCTTTGTTACACGATCTCATCACTGCCGATGATATTAGTGATGACACTCAATCTTCATATGAGTATGTCATTGCTCTTAGGCAAAAGATCATTGAGGCATGCAAACTAGCTACTGCTTCGTCAGAAATTGCTAAAGAAAAAGCAAGGCAGTTTGCTAACAAGAACAGATGTCTACGACAACTTTGTCCAGGTGACAAAGCATTCGTCCTACTCCCCAGTAGGGAAAATAGACTTCTGATTCCATGGAAAGGTCCATATGCAATAGTCTCACGAATTTCCGATGTTGACTATGTGGTCGATATAGATGGAAAGCATAAAACTTTCCATATCAACATGCTGACGGAATTTCATGAGCGTCCAGACTATTTGCTGCCTATTTTCCAGGCAACGGACGATTCTTCTGTACCTCATGGTCATTACTCATCCCTGTCTGTCATACAGGATGAGGAATCTGTTTTTTCTGATGTGGATCTCCCTCTTCCAGTGGTTCCACTACATTCTATGGAATCTTGGAAAGATGTCTCCATTTCTCCTAATCTTTCTGTTGATGAACATCGTCAAGTCTCGTCGATGTTACAGACATTTAAGGATGTTCTAACCGACATCCCTGGTCACACGCAGGTCATAGAACATGACATAATTCTTACCGACAATAATCCTATTAGGGTTAGGCCTTATCCTATCCCTATACACTTTCAGTCACAAGTGGAAAAGGAATTGGATGAAATGATCCAATTAAACATAATTGAACCATCGACTTCTCCATATTCTTCTTCCATGGTTATTGTTCGGAAGAAAGATAAGAACATACGAATTTGCGTTGACTATCGCAAATTAAATCAAGTCACAAAGTTCGATGCTGAACCTATGCCTTTACTAGAAGATCTACTTATTAGACTTTCTAATTCTAGATTCTTCACTAAACTTGACTTGTCAAAAGGTTATTGGCAAGTGCCTTTAGCAGATCATGCCAAACCTCTGACTGCTTTCTCTACACCTAGGGGTTTATTTCAATGGAATGTAATGCCCTTCGGTCTTATGAACGCCCCTGCTACTTTCGTTCGCATGATGCGTCGAATTCTTTCTCATCGTTCAAATGTCATCGCATACTTAGATGATATCTGTCTCTTCAGTGATTCTTGGGAAGATCACTATCTGGGTTTATGTGACCTACTATCTACTCTACGTAAATATAATCTGACAGCAAAACCTTCTAAAGCTTATATTGGTTTTGGTGAAATTTCTTTCTTGGGTCATCGTGTTGGTCATGGTCTCTTGAAGACAGAAGACCACAATACTTCAAAAATATTGAACATCTCTGTACCTAAGACGAAGAAACAAGTCCGGAGTCTCTTGGGGTTAATTCAATTCTATGGGAGATTTATTCCGAATCTATCTTCGATAATGGCACCTCTGTCAACGTTGTTGAAGAAAGGGTCGCCTAATCTGATTCGTTGGTCTCAGAAATGTCAATCTTCCTTAGACCAGATTAAAAGTATATTTTCTTCTCCTCCCATCCTAAAATTACCTACTCTTGATAGAACTTTTGTTCTCCGAAGTGATGCTTCATCCACTGGGATCGGAGCAGCACTTATGCAGGAATATGCTGAAACTCTGCATCCTTTCATGTACATTTCTAGAAAACTAAATGCGGCAGAGAGGAACTACTCGGATTTAGACCGTGAATTGTTAGCTATGGTTTGGTCTATTCTCAAACTACAAAGATTCCTCCTGGGCGCACATTTTATTCTAGAAACTGATCAGAAAGCTCTTACAGCTATTCAGACTAAGAACTTGAAGAGTTCGAGATCCACTCGATATGCTATTGCTCTTCAACCTTTTCACTTCACGGTACGAGCTATCCGTGGGTCGGATAATGTGATGGCTGACATTCTGTCTAGATGCCCACATGATTCCAACTAATACTTCTGTTCTATTTCTAGATATACGACAGAGCCATAACACACCTATATTACTACAATACATTAGCACATCTGTCCTCACTTTAGGTGAACACATACTATTGTGCTTTGTTATCATCTTCTTCTGTTCCCATCTTTAATATAAGAAGAAGACTGAGTAGTTAATATAAGGGCCGAAAGTTCACTCGGCCACAATTATTAATAATAATGTATTGTATAGTATGAAACATAATGGCTATTAAATAGAATTATATTGGTTGTTTTTTCTCAGCATGTTATTGTTGATCGGAGAAGCTACCTTTCTGTTGTCAAACATGGAGAGTTCCACATTGTACACTTTCTTTGGAACGACAGGAGATGTGTCCTGGATCGTCATTTATGTTTAATTTCATTATGTAATGGTAATATTAAACATTTAGATAATGCAATATTTAACATTCAATATCAGATGTGTACATCCATTCTAAGCGGTATTAGAGTATGACACTGCTATTTGATTATAATGATATAAACTTGCATATTTATATTGTATTTTCATGCAAGCGTAGTGTGTGTTGGTGGCACCTCCCCGATATATTTTTGAATCAGATTTTTTATCTGTTGAGAAATATTCTCACCAGACACTTTATGTGTCAATTTAGCCTCATATTAGGCAGTGCAATTAGTTATCCCCGCATAATTCGTGCGTTGTTAAACCGTTTTTGGTTTTACTCTTGGATATTTAAAAAAAAAAAAAAAATGTTGCACATTTTTTTAATCGGGAGGTGGCGGTAATGTTGCGCTAAACTTGTTAAATATATTTGATTGTTAAATTTGCTATATGTATATATATATATATATATATATATATATATATATATATATATATATATATATATATATATATATATATATATATATATACAAATTTATAGTTGATTTAATCATTTTGAGTGTACTGCACCCGTATGTCTCAGTCATTTTAAAATACACTTAAACAGAGCTATTAAATTAATATTTCATTGAATTAAATCAGTTGGGGGCTTGAATGAGCTAAAATACACAATAATTCTTCATTAAAGGTGTCGGCAGATACAAAGTTAACAATTGCTCAGTCCAATTCAGCATTGTTCTTGATTTCTTAATTATCTTATGAAAGCAACTCGTGATAGATGCATCATCATCCTTCTATCTACAACTCTGCCAGGAGTAATCTTGAGCGAAGGCAGATACCTTTGAAGACCCTGATTAGATACTCTAGGTTTTGGCCATTGTTGGACCAACACTGAAGAGCAAGTAACACACACGACAACTACGTACTCCTTTTAGTGGACAATATGACTTCCTGACAATGTTTCATAACATAATCATTCTGTTTACAGCAGTCAATTGTTAGAAGAGTGTGGTAAAGTGGGATGTTATAATTATTTATAGGGGACTTAGTGTACTGACTGAGATCAACTGTGAAGGTATCTGTATCTAATAAGTGTGGTGTATTACAGATAACCTTACTTGCTACCACATTTATACCTCAGTCAGGCTTATTCTGGAATAGTGTGATGACTACGTTGAATGTCTAGGGTTATGATAATGATGAAGTGTATGTTCACAACAACCAACAGACAGATAAACAATTTAATTTAATCCACAATACTTTACAACACTGTGACACTCACATACATAGAACACTCTATAAGACTATCTTAAATGAGTCAAGCGTTAAAGTTTAAAAATATATGTATTAATTCCTTCAAATATTAGGTATCCTGATTCAACTACAAAGTGAACCAGGAATCACAATCAAATGTAATCACAAGTTATATGTACACAATTTATAGATAGAATCTTTGTATTGACATATATTATTATTGCAATATGTGTGTAGGTTGTGCTGTAGTACTATGAGGTAATACTGGCTTTTCAAGCTAAGTGGTTGTGTGTCATCATGACTTCAAGTGTTTGTTTCGGGTGGAATTAATATTGGTAAGGCTCACAGTTTTTTTTTTATTTGAAACAAATAAATGTCCCTCTTGAGTCACTTTTAGAGGGGGTTATACACAAGATTGAGCTGCTCTGGCCACAGACTCTTAACTTCTGTGTGGGCGGCAGGAAACAGTTTCCACTGCTCGCTTGCTTCACCGTGTTCTTGAGACACAACACAGGTCGATATATTGACCAAGGAGTCTGCTACCAGCCTCTGAATTCAGCAAAACTCAGACCAGGTGCTGCTTTAATATGTTAGTACCACTGTCCCTGAAACAAGAAGGTTGTACCTCCTACTTCAGAACTAATTTATAATCTATTTCCACACTGATCACAATACATAACAAACACTGAGTTCAGCGCTGTAGGCCAACTGTTAGCTTCTCATGTAACACATTCAACAGTATTCCTCTCCCTAACGCCGCTGCAATTCCAGCATTATTTCCTTCTATTCAATAAGATAGGTGTCATAGTACTATTTGGCAATTCCATATAGTTATACTCCTCTCCGACAAGTTTTGTTCATGGGGGAGCAATATCTAGGCTTTTCCTCATGTTTGCTACTGAACCACACACATACAGACATAAATTTATCAATTCACATTCAATTTTCATCTAAAAGATATCAAATATTTCTAGCTTACCACAATTCATGGAAATATTAAACAAAATACGTTGACTGGCAATGAGTTATGGCACAATTCCGATCTGCCTTTGTCCCAGGCTTTTATTAGAAAAATATGAGCTGGATCTCAACGCACTTGCTTTTACTAAGTTTATTTTCAAAAAGTGGCACTGAACAGACGCTCCTAATTGACTATATCAACTGGTCTAGCCAATAAGACCATGTTTACAAAAGCATTTGAAAAAATGTACCCTTCCTATCGTTTCTAGTAACAACCAAAATTAGTATCTGCAATCGACTAATCATGTTTAGGCTTACATATTCTTCTAGCCAATCAAATCGGATTTAACGTGGGGGCCTCATTTTATCTAAAGCAGTGTCCAAACACGCCATTATGAGCAAAAATGATCCTGTGTTGTCTGACACCCTCACTATTTTATTTTGGCTATAATTTGTTAATTCCTAGACTATTTGCGTAACACTTAACATATTCTTTGTCAGCAAGTCCTAAGGAACCCAAATATATAAATTTAATGGAGCTAAGTGGCTGCGTTCAAAATATGTATTTTCTTCTACCACCCGTTCACTTCGATACGATGGGGTGTCTTCTGTACTATCAGGCTAATGTCAGGAGCTTAGACATAAATCAGTAGAATGTCATGTTTCCTAATAAGCATTAAACATGTTTTTTAAAACCTAACCGTGTATTGGTAGTGTTTTTTGTCACTGTTTATTTGAAAAAAAGTTAGTGCTTCATGCCTTACGCGTGGGATTGGCGTTACTATTAATCGCGAGACTGTGGTAGTATTGCCTGTGTTCCTCCGTTCAGCCCTCTCTCTCTCTCTCTCTCTCTCTCTCTCTCTCTCTCTCTCTCTAAGTCCGTCTGTCTTTTAGTTACGCAGTGTATAAAATGAAATTAATGGAATATTAATCTAGGTCATTACGCAGTGTGTCTATCTCAAGGTTTTCTAAGAAATACAGTACACGTTTTATTGTTTTGTTGAAACGCGTGTATGCTGCTGTAGGCTTTACTATCAAACGTGAAATCGTTATAATTATGCAGACGGAGCATAAAAAGGGGGATCTCGAGTACAGTCATTGTGACAGCACTGGTCTTTTACCATTCTTCTTTCCTTTTATTGAATTAATTCGTTAGGCTTTACATTTACTTTTTAATTTAGATATGTGGATTTAGAATGTTTCACGACAAATTCTCCCCACTTAAAACAGACGTTATATGTCAGTCTATAATTCTATATACACATAGCGAAATTTAATATTATTCCTGGGGCTTACGGTGATTTTCATCACACGGATGGCGGCTTAAAAAATCCGCTCCCAGGTTTGTTTTTCCAGAAATATATTATATGCTGAAATCGAATGGCTGCAAAAGTAAGGACCATCTGAGTAACCTTGAATTTTCATGCCTAGCGTGCGCTAGAAACGACAAGGGTTTGTGATCCGTTTGCAACTTGAATGCCTTCTCATACAGATAAATATTGAATTTCTGGATCGCCCATATTACTGCAAGACATTCTTTTTCGCTAGTGGAATAATTGGTTTCAGCTTTATTCAACTTTCTACTAGCATATGCCACTGGGGTTAATTCCCCATTCAGTGCATCTGATTTCTGTAACAGGGTCGCGCCCAACCCGATATTACTGGCATCCGTTCTCACAATGAATTCTTGACTTAAGTCAGGTAATTTCAAAATAGGTTTGCTTGTGAGCTTTTCCTTCAATTCCTGGTAGGCCAATTCACATTGTGCTGTCCATGTAATTAGATCTGGATTTCCTTTACGTGTCAAATCAGTTAACGGTGCACATATGGAATTAAAGTTTTTGATATACTTTCGGTAGAAACCACATAATGAGACAAAGGATCTCACTCTTTCTTGGTTTGTGGTCTCGGGGCTTTCTTTAGTTTCTCTAAATTCTTGGGGTCTGTGGTCATGTTTCCCTGATGGACTGTGTGTCCCAAGAAATCTAATTCTTTACATCCAACGCAACATTTGGTTGGTCGGGCTGTTAAATTCGCTTCTCTAAGTCGATTAAACAGCATGTTCAGAGAGTCAATGTGTTCCTCAAATGTTTCTGTTGCTATAAGGATATCATCCATGAAATATGTGATGCAGGGATTATCCAGAGGATCCAACAATTTTCTCATCATTCTAGAGAAGACACTAGGCGCATTCTTCAATCCAAATGGCAATCTGTTAAACTCATAGTGTCCCTCTGAGGTACTAAAAGCTAGGTATGGTCTAACCTCAGGCTTTACTGGAATCTGATAGTATCCTTTGCTCAGATCCACTTTTGATAAATATTTAGCTTTATTTAGCCTGGCAAACAACTGATTTGTATCCGGCAATGGATCCACCTGACCTTCTGTGATAGCATTCAGTCTCCTGTAATCTATACAGAGTCTATGTTCTCCAGAGGGTTTCCTTAAGAGCACCACACTGGAACTATACGAAGATTCACTGTGTGAAATTATTCCTTCCTTCAACAAATAGTCTATCTCTTCCTTCAAGGCTTTCTCCTTAGCAAAAGGAATCGAATAAGGTTTCATACAGACAGGTGTGAGGTCTATCAGTTTCATATCATATTCCAATAAGTTTGTATGCCCCGGTCGGTCCGTTAACACCTCTGTATGATTATCTAGAACCTGTTGTACTCTCTCCTTCTGATTTTTCGTTAAATGTGTACTGATTTTCACCTGTGCCGCTGTCTCACAGGGATGTAATGGATATTCAAATGATGAAAGTGGTTCCTTTTTCATCTCCATTGCAATGGACAAGGTCAACAAGTGTGTCTCTTCCTGATTTTCTCTCTCCAAATATTTCTTCAGGAGATTCACATGATAGATTTTTTCTTTCCCCTTCTTATCTATCTTATAATTTGTTCTAGACACCTTCTCTAGAACTGTATATGGACCTTGCCATCCAATTTGTAACTTATTCTGACTACCGGGTAGAAGAAGCAGTACCTTCTCTCCCACAGCCAAATCTCTGTCTTTAGCTTTCCTGTTGTAATAGGCAGCATGTTTTTTCCTGGCTTGTCTCAAATTTTCATTGGCAAGTTTCCAGCCAGTTTTTAAACGAGTGGTCAGCTCATTCACATATTGGTATGAGGATGTAATGTTTTCCTCTGCCTTTTCATCAGTCCACGTTCTTAACAGAGTTACATATGGAGTTTTAAATTCGGAAACTTATTTTTCCTGGCCCATGTCAGGTCCTTTGCACTCGAAGCTCTGTTGAGATGACTTTTCTTCCCAGAATTATCATGCACAAAACGACCGCTACCAATTTTTTTCTTGGGGCTTTCTCCCCACTTAGAATTCTTGATGAGAGATTTCCTCTCTACATCTTCTTCCTCCAGTTTACATAAGTCCGATTGAGGGATTTTCGGCTTAGTCTGGGGTAAGACATCTTTTTGCACTCTCTGCATAGTGGCCATTGTAAAACAGTTAATTGAAGCTTGTCCGTGAAAAGGGGCTTCCCATTCCACTTGGTCCACTTTATCAAATTTATTTTTCTTTGTATTGTCAGGCCTAAGTTTGCCCAGTGGCGTGTCCAGGTCCTGATCAATGTTCCCACTTGTGGGTGTTCCCTCATGTGCTATGCTACACCTTTCTACAACATTTTCAATGTCCTACCTTGCCTTGGGCCAATAATAATTCTGGGCTACCTTTTGAATGATGGTACCTATTTTGTCATGGTCCCCATCTTGTTTCACATGTAAGCTCCTTATTAAATCTGTCCTATACCTCTTAGGAAGTACCAGCTGTCCCTGACCTTTGGATCTAGTTCCAGTCTTCTGGTATATCAGATTGTTCTTCACATAGAAGTCTCCTTTTCCTGGAGGTGTGTGACAAAGGGACAAATTCCTAAAACAAGGCTTGAGGGTCTTATCCCCAGCCTGTGCCTTCCTCAATTCTTCTGGAGTGGTATTTAACATAATATCCTCCTCCTTTCTTGAGGTCGACCTGACCTGAAGGGTGGCCATTACTATAGGGTTCCTTCTGCAACGGTCAGTATCATGATTGTCCATCCGACAATTCTTACACCACCTCCTTTTTTGGTTGAAAGATTTTCTTTCATCAAATTTCCTTTCATCGAATTGTGGGGTTTTATTTTTATTGTCATACCGTGGCCTATCAAACTGGTGCTTACCCTTGTTCTGATCTCTATGATCAAATTCATTAAAGTTCTGTGGTGCCTTAAAATTATCTACCTGTTTCTTTTTATTACCTGATACCTCTGCTTGAGCTGCTTGATACCTTTCAGCAACATTTAGTAACTCACCCAGCCTCTCTGCACCTTGTTCCATGAGAAACTTTCTCAGGTCTGGAGCCATGGACTCTCTTAGTTGTTCTATAAGGATCATTTCCTTAAGATCTTGGGTTTTCCCCAGAGAAGTCCATTTCTCCAAGTATGTCTCTAACCGTGCAGAGAACTGGTGATAGGTTTCACCTGACAGTAGTTTAGCATTCCTAAGTTTTTTTCTATAAAATTCAGCATTCTTTTCATATCTTAACAAAAGAGCCTGCTTTAGCATGTCATAATTTTCTTGATCATCTGTGCTCAGTTTGGCAAAAACTTCATAAGCCGTAACACGAAGCCCTTGAGATAACTTTAAGCTCCACCTTTCTCTCTCTAACCCATACGTGGTAGCTAATAGTTCATATCTATTTAGATAGCTCTCGATATCATCTTCTTTCTTAACAAAATGATCTAAATGAAAGTTCATAGCTGAGGTTGAGGCTCCCTGACTAGCAGTGGCATCAGAGGTAAAAGGACTGGCACCATTTTCAGGAGCATGGCCTTGAAATTCCAACTCCCTTAATCGTAACTCATGCTCCCTCTGTAATTTTTTATCTTCTGCTTCCCTCTCTGCAGCCAATCGCTTGTCTTCCCTTTCAGCAGCCTGTCTTTTTTCTTCTCTTTCTGTAGCTTGCCTTCTTTCCTCTCTTTCTGCCTCCAGCTTCTTCTCTTCATACTGGAGCCTTTTAATTTCCCTATCTGCCTCCAATGCCTTAGCCTCAGCCTCAATCTGTAACCTCTTAATTTCTTTTTCAGCCTCTAACCTTCTTTCAGCCTCTTTTTCTAATCTTTTTTCTTCACGTTCAATAAATTTGTCACATTCAGTAGTGACATAGGCAATCATAACTTGCCCGTCCATTCCTAACTCTTTAGCAGCCTGCACAGCAGCAGATCGAAACTTTGCTAAGTCCGCCATTTTCTAACAGGCAAATGTAAACAATTCAATCTAGAAAAAATTATCTAAGGACAATCACAGGCACTGAGAGCTCAACTTTATTTTTCCACCCAAGAATACCTTTTTAATTTTTATAATTTCCCGAAGTGAATTACTCCCAATATATATGCTAGGGGAAGGTTCAAAATCCCGGGAACGAGACCCCAATATATGTGGTAAAGTGGGATGTTATAAATATTTATAGGGGACTTAGTGTACTGACTGAGATCAGCTGTGAAGGTATATGTATCTAATAAGTGTGGTGTATTACAGATAACCTTACTTGCTACCACATTTATACCTCAGTCAGGCTTATTCTGGAATATTGTGATGACTACTTTGAATGTCTAGGGTTACGATAATGATGAAGTGTATGTTCATAACAACCAACAGACAGATAAACAATTTAATTTAATCCACAATACTTTACAACACTGTGACACTCACATACATAGAACACTCTATAAGACTATCTTAAATGAGTCAAGCGTTAAAGTTTAAAAATATATGTATTAATTCCTTCAAATATTAGGTATCCTGATTCAACTACAAAGTGAACCAGGAATCACAATCAAATGTAATCACAAGTTATATGTACACAATTTATAGATAGAATCTTTGTATTGACATATATTATTATTGCAATATGTGTGTAAGCTGTGCTGTAGTACTATGAGGTAATACTGGCTTTTCAAGCTAAGTGGTTGTGTGTCATCATGACTTCAAGTGTTTGTTTCGGGTGGAAATAATATTGCAAATGTTCACAGTTTCTTTTTAGTTGAAACAAATAAATGTCCCTCTTGATTTAAGGTAAAGTCACTTTTAGAGGGGGGTTATACACAAGATTGAGCTGCTCTGGCCACAGACTCTTAACTTCTGTGTGGGCGGCAGGAAACAGTCTCCACTGCTCGCTTGCTTCACCGTGTTCTTGAGACACAACACAGGTCGATATATTGACCAAGGAGTCTGCTACCAGCCTCTGAATTCAGCAAAACTCAGACCAGGTGCTGCTTTAATATGTTAGTACCACTGTCCCTGAAACAAGAAGGCTGTACTTCCTACTTCAGAACTAATTTATAATCTATTTCCACACTGATCACAATACATAACAAACACTGAGTTCAGCGCTGTAGGCCAACTGTTAGCTTCTCATGTAACACATTCACCAGTATTCCTCTCCCTAACACCTCTGCAATTCCAGCATTATTTCCTTCTATTCAATAAGATAGGTGTCATAGTACTATTTGGCAATTCCATATAGTTATACTCCTCTCCGACAAGTTTTGTTCATGGGGGAGCAATATCTAGGCTTTTCCTCATGTTTGCTACTGAACCACACACATAAAGACATAAATTTATCAATTCACATTCAAGTTTCATCTAAAAGATATCAAATATTTCTAGCTTACCACAATTCATGGAAATATTAAACAAAATACGTTGACTGGCAATGAGTTATGGCACAATTCCGATCTGCCTTTGTCCCAGGCTTTTATTAGAAAAATATGAGCTGGATCTCAACGCACTTGCATTTACTAAGTTTATTTTCAAAAAGTGGCACTGAACAGACGCTCCTAATTGACTATATCAACTGGTCTAGCCAATAAGACCATGTTTACAAAAGCATTTGAAAAAATGTACCCTTCCTATCGTTTCTAGTAACAACCAAAATTAGTATCTGCAATCGACTAATCATGTTTAGGCTTACATATTCTTCTAGCCAATCAAATCGGATTTAACGTGGGGGCCTCATTTTATCTAAAGCAGTGTCCAAACACGCCATTATGAGCAAAAATGATCCTGTGTTGTCTGACACCCTCACTATTTTATTTTGGCTATAATTTGTTAATTCCTAGACTATTTGCGTAACACTTAACATATTCTTTGTCAGCAAGTCCTAAGGAACCCAAATATATAAATTTAATGGAGCTAAGTGGCTGCGTTCAAAATATGTATTTTCTTCTACCACTCGTTCACTTCGATACGATGGGGTGTCTTCTGTACTATCAGGCTAATGTCAGGAGCTTAGACATAAATCAGTAGAATGTCATGTTTCCTAATAAGCATTAACCATGTTTTTTTAAAACCTAACCGTGTATTGGTAGTGTTTTTTGTCACTGTTTATTTGAAAAAAAGTTAGTGCTTCATGCCTTACGCGTGGGATTGGCGTTACTATTAATCGCGAGACTGTGGTAGTATTGCCTGTGTTCCTCCGTACCTCTCTCTCTCTCTCTCTCTCTCTCTCTCTCTCTAAGTCCGTCTGTCTTTTAGTTACGCAGTGTATAAAATGAAATTAATGGAATATTAATCTAGGTCATTACGCAGTATGTCTATCTCAAGGTTTTCTAAGAAATACAGTACACGTTTTATTGTTTTGTTGAAACGCGTGTATGCTGCTGTAGGCTTTACTATCAAACGTGAAATCGTTATAATTATGCAGACGGAGCATAAAAAGGGGGATCTCGAGTACAGTCATTGTGACAGCACTGGTCTTTTACCATTCTTCTTTCCTTTTATTGAATTAATTCGTTAGGCTTTACATTTACTTTTTAATTTAGATATGTGGATTTAAAATGTTTCACGACAAAGAGGTAGCATCTACCCTGTACAAGTACCATACACTGGGCTTGTTTTGTGTCAGGTTTCTATCTGTGGGTGTACCACGAGATAATACCTGGCCTCAGCATTGTGTCTTAGAACCAGGAACCATATTAACCACAAACTGTGTACATAACTCAAGAACTAGTGGACCATCACTGCTATCTGGCCTCAGCATTGAGTCTACGAGGATCAGAAGCCTATTCACGAATTAAGTGCATATCGCAAGAAACTACCACCCACCCAACCAAACATTAACACAGTAAGGTGATGATAAGGATTAGAATGGACACTGACTCAAATTCATGAATTATGTTATGCAATTTTGTATGTTATATATATATATATATATATATATATATATATATATATATATATATATATATATATATATATATATATATATATATATATATATATATATATATATATATATATATATATATATATATATATATATATATATATATATATATATATATATATATATATAATCGAACGTTTGTCTGTCTGTTACCTCATAACTCGAGAACCGCTAAACTGATTTTGGTGCGGTTTGCTCCAGCGTATGGGACATTTCTCCGGAAAGGTTTTAACCGATACATCATCAAAGTACAACATCAGGAGACTGAGCAGTGAATCTTTCTTCACTCCATTCATTCTTATATAAAGAGACAAGGGACGTAAAAACTTTACCGTTTCTTGGGTTAACGGCCTTAGCTTACAAACTATATAAGTCATAGATTTTATCCTTTTTTTTTTTTGTTAAATTTAGAAAACGTGCATCGGTTTCTGTTATATAAGTTTTCTAAACCAGGATTCCTGACAAGGAAACTTTGAATAATACTCAGCTTTGTAGAGTTCTAACTTAAATAAACAAGTGCTTGCAACTGTTATGCAAATTTTTAAAATCAGGATTCCTGACAAGGAAAGTTTAATTAATACTCAGCTATGTAGAGTTGTTACTTCCAAACAACCAACCTATCTCAGTTTGCAGATGATGCTGCGCTATGGAGAACGGGAAGAAATCTCCCATTCCTCTATAAGACAATACAAAAACAAATAGATAAATTAGCCGACTGGATGCACCAATGGGGATTTAATTTAAACGTTATAAATACTGTAGGAATGATCTTCAGTAGAGGGTGTGTAACTAAAAATATAATTAATATTAACATTAATGAGCAAAAAGTATGCACAGCAAAAAACACTAGATTTCTGGGTATGATACTAGACCAGCAACTAAACTGGAAAAAACTCATAGACTTATTAGTAGAAAACAGTCGGGGACTATAAACATGCTAAGATATATGAAAGGAAGTGGTTGGGGAGCTTGCAATAAGACAATGATAACCTTCTATAAAGCATTTATTAGGAGCAAACTTGACTATGCCAGTGTTGTCTACGCATCAGCCGCTTCAAGCAATAAGAAAAAATTAGACACAATCTAAAACCAAGCACTGTCAATAATAGCATGTGCCTCAAAGGGAACATCAGCAGAGGCATTAGAAAGAGCGCTAGGCATTATACCCCTGGAGCTAAGGAGAAATGAGCTGAGATTCAGCTACTGGGCAAAAGTGGCAAAAGATCCAATTCACGCAGCACACAAAACCTTTAATAGGGGTAACCAATACATAGGCCACATTCTACTAGACCATAACAGATACCCGTCAGGGTAGAAAACAATGGATAAAGTAGATCAACACCCAAACCTATTTAATATGATAAACAGTAGTGCTCAGTATAAAGCAAAGATCCCACCATGGGAACTAAAAGTGACAGAAACTGACTCCTACTTAGCAAAGATCATAAGCAAATCTAAAGACAAAAAGTAAAGCTCTAGAGTGCATAGAACGGTATATAAATAATAGCATAACTATATATATCATGAAGGACAACTTACAGAACCGTTTAGGATAAGAACGGGAGTGAGACAGGGATGCCTCTTGTCTCCATTTCTTTTCTTACTAGCAATAGATTGGGTTATGAAAACATCGACATCACACAACAGAAATGGAATCCAGTGGAATCTGACTAAACAGAGATCTGGATTTTGCAGATGACTTGGCTCTTCTGTCCCATAATCATAATCAGATGCAAGAGAAAATAAAAATTCTCGATGAGAGGTCACAACAAGTGGGCCTGAAAATACACATGGAAAAGACAAAGATTATGAGAATAAATGCAAGAAATGATAACAAGATTGAGAAACACCACAAAAGGATGTAGAATCTTACACATATCTTGGTAGTAATGTTGAACATTTACAAAAAGAAAAATACCTACTAGAGATAATATAGTATAAAATCAATAAAACAAAAACATATTAAAATAAATGAAACACGTCCTGATATAACCAACAGCTCCATGTATATGGTAGATGGTTGAAAGGCGCATGCTACAAAGAAAAGTAGCAAACACCTTTAAAAAAAATTGTTACTACCAATTTCGTCTACACAGAAACCTTCATTTAAATTATTTGTGCAGGATTCCTGACAAGGAAAGTTTGATTAATTCTCAGCTTTGTAGAGTTCTTACTACCAATTTCGTGTACACAGAAGTCTTCATGTAAATTATTTGTGCTAGAAGAGTTGTGTATGTTCTAGAAGATTTGTATATGTTCTGACATAATAATTGGTTAGCGATTCATTTGGATATGGAGAAAAGGAAAGTAGCTTTAGTTTCTTTTTCAGTTACTATTTTGCTGGGGAATATTAGCTACCAACCTACATAATAATTTTCACAGTTCATTATTAAGTTTATTTACTACTTAATAAGTTTACTACTTAATTATTTTCAGTTTTCCTTTCATTTCTTTGTTAAGTTTTTGTCTTTAATTATATCGTAGACAAGGTTTGTGTGCTTCTTTTAAAAACACTTAGGTTTTTTTTTAATTTTGGGATCATTTTTAGGCATTATAATCCCACTTCTCGGAAATAGTAGGTTTCTTTTTCTTAGGTTTTTTTGACACGTAGGTGTATTTATTCTCGGTTAGGTACTTTAATTTCATTTCATGTTTGCTTTACTCTACGCCTATCACATCGTCCAACAGAACTTCATCACTTGGGAGACTTAGCAACAGAGCAAAGCCAATGAGAATGAGAAGGGAAGCGCAAAACATTTTTTGAATGAAATAATGACTTTATTTTATTTAGTACGGTACTTTTCTCCTTCCATTTTATGTTTAAGTATGCATGTGAAACTACACGTGTGTGCTTTTATATGTAATGCATCCCCTTACAGCATTATTTTATAGAGGAAAGGGCATTAGTAGTGTACGTGCATATATTTCAATACATAAGAGCGTGTGTGTGGAGTTACGTATGTGCATGAAAACACATGTATGTATGTGCGTGTAGGTATATAAATGTATTAATGTATATAGGTGCAGATTGCATGTACTTTTTCTCTTATTTATGTCCGTTTTTAAATCCTTTGACTTTTTACGATTTAAAAAAGTCTCATCCTTGGAATAAAAATATAAAAAAAGCAGACTGGTGGTTGTGGTAGCGGGGAGAAAGTCTGCATACCAAGAATCCCGATAATTTGCCTGCGTCGGAACACTTACACGTCAACTGACTGTAATACCAATGTCGTCTACAAAGAAGCCCTTACTTAAAGTTTTTTCCCTTAGAAGCACACCTCAATCCAACAGTACAATTAAAAAAAAAAAAAAAAAAAAGTTAAACCATCCTAAAACGATTCGCACCAAACCCGACTTGCACTCATTCCGACATCAACACGGGCTGTGCCGGGAATGACCGCTAGTATGTGTGTGTATATATATATATATATATATATATATATATATATATATATATATATATATATATATATATATATATATATATATATATATATATATATATTATATATATATATATATATATATATATATATATATATATATATATATATATATATATATATATATATATATATATATATATATATATATATATATATATATATATATATATATATATATACATTCAGTTTTTACCATTTAAATTACAAATCGTTAAAACAATCTTATTAAGTTTCAGATCTGAAGTTATTGAATTATTTTCAACGTTGCAGTTCTCTTTTGTGTTAACGCAATTTTCAGTTGTAGAGAGGAAATTGTAGCTACATTCACATTCACTAGAGGCTTAGGATAGGTCTAGCGAGAGTGTGAATTACCTGCCTGTTCTTTACTTCTGTATCACCTGAACTGTTAGGTTGACTACCCGAATTTATCTTGTGCCATCCATACTTATACTTCACCAGCTCTCTTTCCTGAGTCTGGAAAAATTATTATTTATCTAGATCAAGCAACTACTTCATACTATAATCTAAATATTATTCATCTCGCCACACTTGCCCAAGTTGTTACAGGATTGGGTAATAGGCCCCATGCCACGTCGCCTCCCACGATTTTGTCCTACTGTTGTTTTCTGCACTCTTGGACCCAGGTAACTCATGGTGGAAAAGATCTTGTGATCTGGTCATTTTCACCAAATGGTTTCGATTATTTTTTGTTGTTGTTTTCTTTTGGTTTGGTTTGGTTTGAAGGATTATCTTCATTGCACACAGACTACTCCATCAGTGCTCCGATCTCCTCCCTTAGATCACACAAGGAGGATCTCAGCACAGTGCACGAACTCCGTAGCACCGGCGAGAATCCCAATGTGTGTATATAGGAATCACACATTTTATAAATATTTTTGTGGTGGGTAGGTTTCTAATTTTTAAATGTTGCCAGAGCAGCGGCCTGATAGGCCTACTCTTTACCATTTCCACCTGCCGAGAGATTTTTAACGTGCGCAGCTTGCACACGATACCTCCTATTTTTTCGTCCATATCCGAGAAGGCTAGGCATCCGATCTCACTACCCAGGAGATCAGGGGAGTATGACATCATTGGGACCACTGGTTCTGAAAAAAAATTTCCATAAATTATATTCCCTCAACTGGGAATCGAACCCGGTACCTCTATAACTCGAGGCGGACGCCATACCTCTTAGCTACTCCGACTCCGTTTTCTTTTACCTTCTTTCAATCAAGTACCATTCAATGTTTTCATATATTTTATTTTCAGTCCTCTGTGTTGTATTATTTGTTGGTGACATATTATTGTGTGCAGTGTTTGAAGTATATATATATACCTTGTATATATACGAGGGCGTCAGTAAATAGGTCACAAATGGCTATTTAAAAAAAAAAACTAAATGAGATGCGAACTTGAAAACTATTTATTATTGCACTTACATTTCCCCTTATTTCTCAACATAATCTCCACCAACATTGATACACTTATCCCATCGCTTTATCAGTGCCTCAAACTCAGCAGCATAGAAGTCTTTGGTCTGCTGTTTCAGCTACATTCGCACCTCACGTTCAACCTCTTCGTCATCCGCGAAACGTTTTCCGACAAGGTGAGGTTTTAGTGGACCAAACAGGTGGAAATCGCTCGGGGCTAAGTCGGGGCTGTAAGGTGAATGTTCAAGAAAATGCCACCCTAATCGTTCAATTTTTTCCTGGGTTAATCGAGCCGTATGTAGTCTGGCATTGTCATGATGAAGCAGTACTCCTCTAGTCAGTAGGCCTGGACGTTTTCTTCGAATTGCATCCCGAAGCATCAACAGAACGTCACAATACGATGCAGCTTTCACATTCTCACCTTTCTTCTGGAAATGGGTTAACAGCACTCCTTGAGAATCCCAAAACACTGTAAGCATAACCTTCCCTGCTGATGGTGTAACCTTGAATTTCTTGGCAGAAGGTGAAGAAGGATGTTTTAATTGCATTGACGCACGCTTTGATTTGGGTTGGTAGTGATGAACCCATGATTATTCCCCAGTAAC
Organism: Oreohelix idahoensis; assembly: GCA_024509875.1. Classification (NCBI taxonomy): domain Eukaryota; kingdom Metazoa; phylum Mollusca; class Gastropoda; order Stylommatophora; family Oreohelicidae; genus Oreohelix; species Oreohelix idahoensis. The sequence goes on from JAMPIV010018493.1 coordinate 371,767, forward strand.
AATCCGTCAGTTGTCTGGGCACCCATCATGAGCACACTTACCGGAAGTTGAAACGATCAAGCATTATGCTGTAGGCTAAACCATGAGAACACCCTATTGCAGTTGCTACACTGTCTGTTGTTATTCGCCTGTCAGCTCGAATCATCTCCCCCACCAGCCGCAAAGATGCTTCTGTCGCAATCTGAAGAGGATGACCAGGGCGGTCTTCATCAGCTATTTTTGAGCGTCCTTGAGAAAATTTATCGACCCAGTTATGTACCGCTTTTACGCGACAAACACTTCTCACTGTAAACAGGAAACATTTCCTTATGAATATCCTTTGCAGGAAGTCCTTTTGCCTAAAAACGCACAACAGCACGCTGTTCTTCGGTCGTACACTCCACGAGCACTGCCGCCATTTTTATCTGAGCTGCGCATGCGACACCTAGCGTCGGCTACCTAAAGTAATCATCAAGCTGGATGTTGCTGCCACCTAATGACACCTTTAGAAACTACCAACCACAATTTTCAGCCATCCCATATCAGTTTGTGACCTACTTATTGACTTTCTCTCGTATATATATATATATATATATATATATATATATATATATATATATATATATATATATATATATATATATACATATATATATATATATATATATATATATATATATATATATATATATATAATTATTTTTTTTTAATGAGCCACTGAATACACCAGGAATCACTAACGTTCAGGTTTGAAAATTTCTTCGGCAAGAAGTTAGCGAAACATTAAAAGAATAAACAGAATTATAAATCTGCCGGAACTAATGGCAGACCAGCAGAAACAGTAATGGCGTGTGGAGAAGCAGACGTGATGTGGATATGCGCAGACGTAACAAAGCGTGGACAAACGGAACAGTTACAGACGAGTGGCAATGAGTTATTCTCATACCCATATGGAAAATTCAAATAAACAAAATGTGATGCGGTGCATACTTGTCGCAGGTATTGTCTTGCTCTGGCAGGCAGGACAAATTAGTAGCATAACAACAATGAAAGGATTCACATGCTCATTCTGCTGTGGTTTCTGTTGTGGTTTCTGCTGTGGTTTCTGTAGTGATTTGTTTAAGGCAATGAAGTTGCCAGCCGCACTGTACGACATGCCAGAAGGAACAGGGGTCCCATGATGATCAAATGACTCAGGGGAAAAAAAATGAAACAAAGAATAAAGCTGAAGAAAGGCTTCACTGACGCCAGACTCGCAGCAGAACAGGTTAGTGAAGACAACTTATCAAAGTTAACAATCATGTCATCTGGCTTTACTGACAAGACGCTCTTGTGGGTACAACTAGTGTAGCGATTCTCAACATGTAGAGTGCATTACCCCAGGGCAGATGCTGAAAAGATATTGGGTAGGTGTAAGTTCTGCCAGAAAATGTATCAAAATTGATTTCTCACTGGATAAAATTCTAAAGTTTTAATTAGACTATATAAATTTTCTTGGTATTTATGAAACGAAATGCTGCTCATTGGCACCTTTTGATAACGTGTGTATGAAAGAGGAGCTGGCTATAAATTAATTCCACGCAGTAACATCTTAATTATGTCTTGATTGGTTCATTAATTAATTTGGGGAAGGACGGGAAAGGGGTGGGATGCGAATAATAAGCTCACTGTCAGGGGAGTGGTGAGGACAAACAGGTAGAAAGGTTCAGAATTCATGACCTAGAAGCTCGTGGAAGATTATGACTAAAAAGATCAAGTTAAGAAAGTGTTGGGGAGATTCAAATATTAACTAAGTGTCTAAGTAAAACGTTGGGTGTTGAAGAATGAAAACGTTCCGCCAGCTTTGCGGGAAAATACGGAAAAGGCGTTAATTGCACGCTCAAAGCCAAAAAAGGACGTTGGCCTGTCAATGTTTCCATGGTGCATTGACCACTGGTCATGATACGTTTGGCTACAAAGTTCAAATAAAGTTGACAGGGAATGTCCACAGAAGAACAGTGCTGTCATCAGGACATACAGCAGAGGAGCACAGAATAATTATTTAAAAAAAAAAATACACACATACACACACGCGCGCGCGCGCGCGCGCACACACTGTTTTGGCGGGTTACTTGCTCATTTATAAAGATTGATTTTATTGTATGAACTGTTGTGCCCTTTGTCCGAGATGTTTCCGCCAAATCTGACATATGGACTTGTATACAGATCTTAAGACAAGGTGACTGACATATAGACTTGCATACAAACCTCGACACTAAATGACTGCTTTACAGACTCGCATACAACCTCAACATTAGATGACTGCCTTATAGTCTTGCATATGAACCTTAAACACTAGATGCTAAACTTATAAACTTGTATACAAACCTTAACACCAGATGCTACACTTATAAACTTGCATACAAACCTCAACATTAAGGGCTTGACAGACGATATATATGACGTCAGAAATAATCTAAGACTGTAGGAGAATCAACGTTACTATAGATATGGCACGCGCTGATGAATGTAGTTAATAGATAATAGTACTTGTTCTGGAATCTTCTTCGTCTACTTGAGCTACGATGCCAGCTGACGCAGGTGATCACGTCTTTCCACACCTTCCAGTCCCCACTGTTGTTTATCAGTTCTATTTCTGGTTTCTTTTAATACCACGATGTTAAACTGTCCAGAATCTTCTCTCTTTGTCGTCATCCACGTCTTATCCTTCAATCTTCTATAATGTTACAATACATTATATTCTCTCTTTGTCGTCATCCACGTCTTATCCTTCAATCTTCTATAATGTTACAATACATTATATTCTCTCTTTGTCGTCATCCACGTCTTATCCTTCAATCTTCTATAATGTTACAATACATTATATTCTCTCTTTGTCGTCATCCACGTCTTATCCTTCAATCTTCTATAATGTTACAATACATTATATTCTCTCTTTGTCGTCATCCACGTCTTATCCTTCAATCTTCTATAATGTTACAATACATTATATTCTCTCTTTGTCGTCATCCACGTCTTATCCTTCAATCTTCTATAATGTTACAATACATTATATTCTCTCTTTGTCGTCATCCACGTCTTATCCTTCAATCTTCTATAATGTTACAATACATTATATTCCAGTTTTCGTCTTCTCAAAGACAGTGGATTATTGCCTTCTAGTACGGGTTATAAGCTTTCTATGAGCACAGGTACCTGTCAGAGCACACTGATTTCTCTCTAACTGTCTACATATTCTTAACATTCTTAAGTAAAAACCTCACCTGTCTGGCATCCAAGGATCTTACTTGTGTACTAATTGCCACTGAATCCCTTCCACATGTCAAGATTACCTCTATATAACACCGAAGAGTTACTCTTCCCCGCTGAGATATTCTGGAATCTCCAAGGTAAAATCACTGAAAGTTTAAGAAAAGACACATATAAGCAAGATGTTGAGACAATTATATATAACCATTCAACGTAAACAGTCAATGTTGAGTACAACCGAAATAAGATGTTTAGAAAAAAAAAGAATGAGTTTAAGCAAATAGAGTAGATAAGCTAAGGAGATATCGGATAACATTTGGTTGGGACAACCCATTAAAGTAGGGCAAAGAGACAGCAAATCAGACTTAACATCGACCGTGGCAAACACCAGATATTGAACCCCCCTAGTCTCTAGCAATGGATAAAGTGAGACAATAGAAGGTGCCATAGATTTCATATGCGCCTAAAAGACATTTAATTATGATATCAGGAAAGTGTAATCATTAAATCTGATTTTAAGCGCAGTTAAAAAAATATAAAATAATAGTTTTATACAGTCAATCTATATATTTAAAATAATCATTTGTAATATTTAGTACCCTCAAAGAAATTTATCAATGCAAATCTGTCCACTATAATAATATTCTTTTAAAAATCAAAAAAAAATTATTTAGCACCAAAATTGGACATGATGTTGCAGACGTTTTTTTTAAGTAGTTTAAGCTGTTTCATTTAATGTAGTCAGAGACAACCACTTCATTGACATCACAAGTGATACAAGTTCATGAATAAATCGAACACGTTTAGGTTTATGTTGAAAATCTCGATAATAGAACAACCGTTATTGCTGACACACTAGCAGTTGACCCAACTGATATGGCGTGGAGGTAGAAAGCAACTTATAAACAGAATACTTCAGCCGAAATGATAGTCCGTCAAAATTCATCTCTCATGCTTTAATGTTTCTATAGAACTAACCATGTAATTGTTACACAGTTATTGCGTTCTCGGTCAGTTCAGCACAACAAGTTTAGTGGACGGTAAATTGAGACCTGGCGTAAAATAATACATCCAGATATATGTTTAGTAGACGGTTAATCAAAACCAGGTGTAAAATGCTATACTGACATTTCTGTCCATATCAAAAGTTCTGTTGCAAGAGCACTAACATTCTGATACTTCAGAAGTAGGAAAGCACAATCTAAGACGACCATACTTAAATGCACATGAAAGCTGCCGCAGCCGGTAACTATCTGACGACAAGGGTTATGTAATTTCAGTCCTCATATTTTTTAAATCAAAGTTTTTCCTCGTTTTGGTGAAGCACGCCCCTCCAACCTAGACTCAGGGTCCGGGTTATTCAAATATAGAATGCCTCATAGTCTGTTTTATAGTGAATTCAGTTCTATGTCTTCTTCCAGTCGAATATTGGAAACCGTATAATTAAAAACAGGTTGCGTCTCAACCAGAGTAACTCTACATAACTTGTTGTCTCTTATCTCACAGATCGACCTCTCAATTCTCGTTCAACACAAAGCAGAAACGTCAAAGTGAACTGGTTTAGAACTGATAACCTTCCCTCTCACAAACTTTAACAAACTCAGTACTGGTCTTTCAGCCTGTGTCATCTGTTTGTCGTTCCTGTTCCGACAAATTCCACCATTCACCTGGTTCACGTGTTTCATAACAAGTTCATTCTTCCTTGCTTCTTCGCGCTCCATGTGATACTTTGCTAACTTGCTGAACAGAACTCTACTCATTCATACTGACACAACAATCTTTCACTCAAAGTTAACCCCTGAACCATAATAATCTAATATACACATTCTGTCATGTACTGCTAAAAGCATTATCTCCCCTTTTATATTGTATACCTCTCACATTCTCATTTTAAAACACGGGATAGTCGAAATAGATATTTGTACACCCTTCAGAGAACAGACGTGGAACGACTGAGAAACGCAGAGGTAAATGAATAAACTTGGTTATTATTGACACTCAAGCCAGGCAAATATTGAAATTAATAACTCGAGAGCGGTAAAAAGAGCTCTTTCCTGAGGCGGCCCTAGTCGATATTGATGGTCCCATTTGTCCCGTTGGTCCCATCAGCTTTTCTGGGTCTGATGATATCTAAGGGCCACGCCGTGGGAAGTGGTACCTAATCTTCCAACTCATTCTCTTGTTGGTTCATGAACTCTATGTCTGTCTGTTCATTCCGATAGTCTGGCGACTGCCTGTACGTTTGTTTGATTGCTGTATTTATTGTTCGTCTTCTAATCTATCTATCTATCTATCTATCTATCTATCTATCTATCTATCTATCTATCTATCTATCTATCTATCTATCTATCTATCTATCTATCTATCTATCTATCTATCTATCTGTCTGTCTGTCTGTCTGTCTGTCTGTCTGTCTATCTATCTATCTATCTATCTATCTATCTATCTATCTATCTATCTATCTATCTATCTATCTATCTATCTGTTTGTCGGTCCGTCTGTCTGTCTGTCTGTCCATCCGTCCGTCCTTCCGTCCGTCCGTACATCTATCTATCTATCTATCTATCTATCTATCTATCTATCTATCTATCTATCTATCTATCTATCTATCTATCTATCTATCTATCTATCTATCGGCCTCTCTATCGTATTTGTCTGTCTGTAACGCATAATACTGTCACGGTTGGCTAAGAAAATTCTGGCACTCTGACGGTTAAGATCACAATGGTCTTTTAGTCCCTCCCATTTCTTATTTACTTTTGTCTCTTCACAACTGCAGATTGGGGAAACTGGCCTGTCCCTTTGTAATTGGACAGGTTAACTCTCCTTTCTTTAGCGTGGGTGAGCGGGGGAGGGGGGGGGGGTATCTTAAGTCTTTTCGTGTCTTCTGTATGCTGGTCGGCATAATTTGTAAGGCGTCCCGGGATTCTTTTATTGCTGGTGGCGGCGACATTCCTAGAGTTCTTTGACACCGAGCTTGGTTACTTCACGCTCTTTCTGGTAGAGAGCGGCAGAGTTCCCGGGGAAAGCCGGTTGCCTTTCATGTGACCGTGCTGGCTAGAAACTCTACGCCATAATGTTGGTCCAGCTTTAGTATTGCTTTCATCCAGGAAACACGGGAAACCAAGTTCCAGGGGCCTTGCGTCATTATTTCGCACGCTCCATGTTTCCGGGGACTTCGACTCGCAGGTGAGACGAACATTTGCAGGCTTTAGTCTTCTATATAATTGGGCAACTCACTTTGTCTAGCGCTTAATGTCTCCAGAATTCTCTACTGTAGAGTGGGCGCTGTTCAATACCTAGTACCGATGACCAGCTACATTTTGGTTTTATTGGAATTCTTGACATGTCGGTAAGAGCTCGTAATTAAATAGAAAGTGGGTGTATTAGGAACTTAGTCATAATCTTAATCAGGGGCTAACGAGTATAGTATTAAGTTTTTACTATCACTTATCATGACGGGAAAGTGAATAATTGTTAAGTTCGTTACCTACCACTAAAAAATGAATATGTTTCAAATAGTAACTTTTTGTTCGAAGGAAAGTGGGTGTGTGTTTATGTCAATTTTTTCTAAACAACGTTAAACCCAACTTAAAGTGCTGCTACGAGTTCTTGTAAAGAATTTTCCTAGTGATGTAAATAATTATGCAATACTGATGACTCCTAAGAGTATACTGTACAAACAACATAGAGGATTACCCATGAGTACCGTTATAAGGTCTATTGTCACATGGCATATATGTAAATATTGTTGTTGGTTAGTGTGTATTAGCCCAGTGGTTGTAACCCGATATGGGTCTTGTAGTGTTATTATTAAGTTTGTAAAAGACGCATTGCGGGTGAAAATTTTCACGCAGTCCTGGTTGGGTCAAGCTCAACAGGGCACCAGGTTTGTTTACATTCAAGCTTTAGACCTATATACGTAATCCCTGTGAGCGTAAGTCTGGTCTGCAGTGTCACCGGCGTTCGATTGGTTGATACCACAGGAAGGGGAGATGGTTGTGTGTGTGAGTGGATCAGCCGGCGCGAACCGGTTTGTCTTTCCTAGCTAATGTGTAGGGGGAACGTACAATGCTGTTTACTGTAAAACAGTGCCTGATGTACTATGAACTTTTAAAACTATATATTGAACCCTTATGTAAGGACAGATGCTTATAGCGGTTGTATGTATTTGTATTTTCAGCGAAGCTCCCATACACTACTAAAGGAAAACTGGGAGACAGTAAGTCTCACCCTGAATTACATTCTCTGTTTGGAATTTACCGGTCCCGATTGGATTCCCGATTTGGACCCAGTCTGGCTTTTTTGGGGGGAACCTAAACCATTTATTGCAGTACAAAGATTTCAGTACACATCTACTAGTACCCCAGGGTCCAGCTGCAGCAAACCCCAGAGACAGCAAACGCTGAAGCTCACCAAACTTCAGAATAGTGCGCCAATCCTAACCTCCTTTATAGGTAACTTTGGCCATGTTCACTCTACGCGCAAAGCGAAAATATAGACTCAGGGATTCATAGACGGGGTGGGAGTTAATGAATTATCGAGGGAGTGCTTGGTTGGGCTTGTAAGAGAGAGAGAGTGTTTACCTCTCGGCATTGTTTCTTTGCGCTTTGTTTTGTTAGGGTTGTGTTTTTTCTGTGTAGTCTAGATCACGGTCGTCTCGCCATAGAGACTGGGGACCGTTGATAGGACATAGATTAGTAATGTTTGTGTTATTCCAGGAATCTCCTGTGGATTTTCTAATTTATTATTTTTCAACTGAGGCTGCCATTCTGGATTGTAAACCAGAATCGGTTTGAGGTTTTGTTCTGTTGTTTGGTTTTCTTTAAGTTAGTGAATGGGAATTTATTTGGTTTCCCTGACATCGCTCAGGCATAACCATTTTTTTTTTAATTGGACACAATGAATACACTCGATGAGAGGTCACAGCAATTGTGTCTGAAAATACACAGGGAAAATACAAAAATAATGAGAATAATTGCAGGAAATGATAACATGGTTAAACTTGAAGAAGCACCAATACAAGATGTAGAATCGTACAGATATCTTGGCAGTAATATAGACAAATTTGGAGGGACAGACAGTGATATCAAAATAAGAATTTAAAAAGCAAGAGGAGCTTTCATTGCACTGGAAAATATATGGAGAACAAGAGAAATCGAGTCCAACACGAAAATAAGAATCTTCAACTCAAATGTGAAGTCAGTCCTATTGTATGGCTCTGAAACATGGAGAACAAAGACAACAACCAAAACACTACAGACTTTCATAAACGGGTGCTTGCGTAGAATAGAAGGACTGAAATGGTATGACAAGGTTACCAACGTGGAACTGAGGACAAGAACCAGACAAGTGCCAGTGGAACAAGAGATGAGAAGAAGACGATGGCGATGGATAGGACACACACTGAGGAAACCTGTTGATAGCATTACAAGGCAGTCCTTGTTCTGGAACCCATAGGGCAAGAGAGGCAGAGGTAGACCAAGAAGCACATGGAGAAGAGAGCTGGAAACAGAGGTGGAAAGAACTTGAGATGATGGCACGGGACAGGAGGACTTGGCATGTGTTTGTTGAAGGCCTATGCTCCTTGGGAGCGGGGGGTAATGAATGCATGAATGAATATATCATGTATGTGTGTATTTGTGTGTGTATATGTTAATGATACTGTTTCTCTGTTACTTTCAAACAGAACAGACACCACATTGGCGCAGTCAACATCCAGACTTTGCCTGTGCTATGAAAACATCCACCGGGAACAGTCAACATCAGTCAGTGAAATAACGAGACCTTGAATCTCACCATGTCTGACCTTTCCCCAAAATAAGAAGAGCTACTCCCAGCAGTTGTGAGATTTATTTCCCGCCTTTTTTGGCTCTTTTTTCCCCCCTTCGGCGTGACCCGTCGGTTTCATTCGGTGTGCAAGTGTGCACATATTGTCTGTAACAATTTTGCATCTCTTTCAGCTCAGTGATCGATCTTTGAGATTTTGGGACGTGTGGAGTTCTGTTCCTGGCGTATACAGGACGTGATATTATGTCATTTTCGTACACGCTTGCACGAACATGTGTAATCTTGAAATTAACTCGACTAGGAGAAGACGACTTAGTAAGAGATGGACAGAGTGGTGGCAAACTTGAATAAATACATTATGAGAGTTATGCTGTTCACAGGATGTGCACTGGATCGTAAAGAAATAAACAAATCTATTTCCGAACGAACGAACGAACGAACGAACGAACTTTATTTTCAAAGGGTTGAGAATTGGGCACGCAGGCCCGTCTGACATTCTGCCCTTCCTTTCTCTCGTCTTTTATACTGATTTCATTTATTCTCACATACATTTTACCCATCAATTCAAGGAATTCAACGTTATAAAGGTAAAATAATAGCATACTCACATTCACAGTATCTAATTATAAACATGAAATAAAGTGTGTTGAAAAATACAAACTAAGTATCACCATGAAACAAAATATGTTGAAAAACACTATCATCATCATTAAACCTACATTCGATATTATATCATTTGTTCGGAAAAATAATCACATTAGGGGGGCAGATAATCAGAACTCATAAAGTAATCGAAAAGTTTACGATTGTATGAATAGGGACTGAGGTTGTTATCTTTCAGATAATGTGGAAGATAGTTCCAGAGATGAGCAGCAGAGTAAGCTAAGCTTTTCTTGAATAAGTCAAGCCTAGGCTTGGGCACTTGTATTTTGTTAAGGCGTTGACTGCGTCTTTCACTGTATTTGAACATTGGCCACAGATATGTTGGAGCATTCTGTGACAGGATTTTGTGAACAAATTTAGCTTTGTTGAACAGAAAGCGCTTTCTTAGAGGCAGTATTTTGAGATCTTTATATAGATCTACACACTGTGCTTGGCAGTTGTCAGAAACTAGACGCACTGCACGCTTTTGTAGTGAATGGAGTCTTTTTGTGTTGGACATAGAACACAAGATGAGAGAAGCAGTAAATAAATAATACTCATAAATTGATATATTGCACGCACTTATCAGAAATAAACAAACATAAAATTAGACAAGAGACAAACAACAGAAGTGATAGGTTTACCTGGGACTCGAATCCATGATCTTCCGAACAGCAATACCGTCTCTCCACGAGAGTGAATCGCGACTAACCTCACTGCTAACTCATCATCATTTCAACCCGTAACCCGTCATGGGTCGTAGGGGTGCCATGGTGGAAGCATCAGCAGACAGGGTCCTCTACTGCTCTCTGTCCTCAGCAATGCGTACAAGTGGGGAAATACCATGTCCTGCCCATTCTTTGATGTTATCAGCCCAGGATTTTCATTGCCTTCCTCTTCTCCGTTTACCTTCGACTGTTCCCTGGAGGATCGTTTTCGAAAGGGAGTCATGACGAGTTACATGCCCAAACCAGGCAAGCTTTCGACGTTTCACTATTGACAAAAGTGGTTCTTGGTGGCCTGCATAGGTGTTTATCTTCTCTCTAACTTAGACATTTGTTTTGTGCTCTTTATAGCAAATGCGCAAAATTCTTCTATAACATTTATGCTCGAAAGCCTGAATCCTTCGCTCCGTATCTGCAGTGAGTGTCCAGCTCTCACACCCATATAAGAGAATAGATAATTCAAGTGATATGTATAATTTGATCTTCACAGGAAAACTGATGTTACTTTTCCAGATCACATTCAACCTTGTCATGGCAGCTGAGGCCATCTCAAGTCTTGTCTTGATTTCTTTACTTGATCTTCCATCACTACATATAGTGGACCCGAGATATTTAAAGGTGTTAACTTCTTCTAACGTTTGCCCATTTAACGTAATGTTGGTCGGAACATGTTTCTTATGGCTATTCACCAATATCTTGCTTTTCTCTATATTAATTTCCATCCCATATGTTCTTGTTACTTTCTCCAGTCTAGGGGTAAGGTCTTGAAGTTCTGATTCTGATCCAGCTATCAGATCGATATCATCAGCAAAACGTAGATTGCAAGGAGGTCGGCCTCCAATCGATATGGTTGTTTTATAATCATAAAGAGCCTCCTGCATAATATGTTCTAGATATATATTAAAGAGCACTGGGGACAGGATACATCCCTGGCGAACTCCTACACTGCTAACTAGGAACCACAAAAATAGAGCTTCGTGGACAGTGGATATAAGCCCGACCACGCAACGAAACTACGGGATTTCTAACCGAGGAACGACCCAGACTAATTATAGACCCGATCACTAGTATAACTTTCCTATCCACTCACCACTATAGGCCAGACAACACAAGATAAAGACCGCAATAATGTGTCTAGTAAAGTATGGAACAATAAGCATAATGAATGATAGAAGGATGACAAGCGATAGACACAACACAGACGAAGATGTACTTGAGAAGAATATGACTTACATTGAACCAGTAATGCGACATCTGGAAAAAAAAGTATTGTGAGTTTTCAGGAAAAGTATTGTGACTTGTAGGGAAAAAGAGTTAGTTAAATGAAAACTAATTATACGGCTTCTATAATTATAAAGCGTGTACTCACGAGAGAGAAAGAAGGAGGAAAATAAGAGGATATTTAGTATCTTCTCTCTTTGTCTACCTCTATATTTTTGTCTACCTCTATATTTTTGTCTATCTCTATATTTTTGTCTACCTCTATATTTTTGTCTACCTCTATATTTTTGTCTACCTCTATATTTTTGTCTACCTCTATATTTTTGTCTACCTCTATATTTTTGTCTATCTCTATATTTTTGTCTACCTCTATATTTTTGTCTATCTCTATATTTTTGTCTATCTCTATATTTTTGTCTACCTCTATATTTTTGTCTACCTCTATATTTTTGTCTACCTCTATATTTTTGTCTACCTCTATATTTTTGTCTACCTCTATATTTTTGTCTACCTCTATATTTTTGTCTATCTCTATATTTTTGTCTACCTCTATATTTTTGTCTACCTCAATATTTTTGTCTACCTCTATATTTTTGTCTACCTCTATATTTTTGTCTACCTCTATATTTTTGTCTATCTCTATATTTTTGTCTACCTCTATATTTTTGTCTACCTCTATATTTTTGTCTACCTCTATATTTTTGTCTACCTCTATATTTTTGTCGGCCTCGTTCACAGTCGGTTGTAATTTTTGTTTCCGTTTTTGTAAGATTCAATTTTTACTGTCACTATTTTCTAAAATGGCAAATGAGTTAACTAAATATTAAAATGACAGGCAGTTAGGGAACAATTTGGCATGTGTTTGTTGAAGGCCTATGCTCCTTGGGGAGCTAAAGGGTTTGATTGATTGAGAGAACAACTTCATGCTGTCAAACATTCAATTAATTTTATCAACAGTAACATGTCTACAACTTTAACTGAAATGTACAACTAAAGCAGTCATATTATTTATCAGCAGAGTATAATAACAGACACACGAACATTCTGACACTTGAAGTGGACACAATTTTTCATCCAACAGATAAATCAATGCTGGGAATGATGACACTATACAACTCATCAAACTGACATCTTGTGGGTGTACGTGCAATGACGTGATTGCCAGTAAATTCCAGAAACCAGCAGAGACTCTAGGTAAATTACTATGTTGTCATTGCGCAAAATACTAATTGATTAACACAGTTTTGAAAGGTGATGTATATTTTAAAAACTAAGAACAATAACAACACACACAAATATCTACCTCGTAACACGTTATTTTAAATTTACTGTTTTGGTTGACAATTGTGTTCTTTCTAACCACACCCCTACCCCTCTCTTTAAAGCTCATCACGCTCGACTAGTGGGGTGGTCCGCCTACTTCTCTCCCCCCCACCCCCGCCCAATTTAGGTACCACTCCGAAATTAGATTTAGATTCATAAATATTTTGTCTTACAAGCTCCCTGTGTCATAGTTTATATTAAAATTTGTTAGAAACCCCCATCTCATTTTCTCACTCAGAAATACAGCCGTTCCCGCCCCAACTCCCTAAAAATATTACAGTATCTCAAGAGCCACCCTTAAACTATCATACAAGGGGGCGTGTCAATCAATCTGCAGACGTGATTAGCAGGAGTTCGATATCGCCTGATTGGAGCTGACATTATGAAATGTCCCCACGTCATTAAGCTCAAATTACACAACCTGAAGGATTGTTATTCCGCTTCCCCACTCCCTCCTCCTAATCAAATTATTCCCCTTGCGAAAAATATTCCCTGTTTCCTGTCCCAACATCACAATCAAAGAAAAATGTTCTGCCCGCGGAGTTCCGGGTCTGGTCAAACGTCAGAATCATTGTCTGTGAACACGCAAGAGATAGAAAGCTTTGGTCGTGTCTGCTTGTAGATTTTAGATTTTGTTTTAAACATTTGGAAACCCAAGATAACGTGGCTGATGTCATCATCATTGTTCGCTCCCTGTGGGGCATAGATTCGACTTAGCAGACGGTTCCATTGCAGGAAGTCTGTAGCAAAGAACTCATGTGCTGATGCAGCAGTGGACCCTGTGGTGTTTCGTTTTAAGTCATTTCGTTTTAAGTCATTTGGTTACCAGGTCTCGATCATTCTGACAATAACAGTTGTAACTGAAGGAACATGAGGAGAAAAACGGTTCAAAATACAGAAAGGGAATTTCGCAGCTCTGATCAGAGAGAATAAAGAGTGAAATTCACAAAATTGAAGTTAGAATGAAGAGTGAAGTTTATAATACTGAAGAGGAGGAATAATCAATGGAATTCACAGCGCTGATTAGTTAGAATGAAAAGTGAAATTCACAACGCTGGACAGAAAGAATAAAAATTAAGACTGTGAATGAAAACAAAACCTGGAATAACAAACTTCCAAAACAGATTCATTCGTCCAGAATGTACTTGGGGAGAAAGTAGACAAATAGTAGCCACTTCATGCAGAAATGACGGTTGTGTTAAATAAACCGGAAGTAAGTCATTTTATTGCCTATATTTCAGTTTAGTTTAAGACGCAATAAAACATCTTTTTTGTTTTTTTTAGGATGGCGAAGTATCGTAAAAAGTGTCTTGGCTTTTGATTTCATGGCATGTGATTCCTAACCAAAGTCTGTTCTTTGTTAGCCTTTGAGAAGCCTCCCTCAACGAGGTTTGTCATTACATTAATTCTAAAATCCACTTATAAAGAGTTTTCTTTTTCGGGAAAATAAGTAAACTGTTCGGATTGCACTGTGAAAACTAAATTGAACCCCCATTAAAAGAACACGCATGATTAGCATGTTTTCATGTTGCGTCAAGTATTGACCATAAGTCATGATAAGTTTGACTACACAGATTCAGTCAAGTTGATATGGAACGGACCCACATGAAATGACCCCAGTAGAAATAATGCTGTCATCTGGACATGCAGCAGAGAGAACGAACGAACTTTATTTTCAAGGGTTAAGAATTGGGCACGCAGGCCCGTCTTACATTCTGCCCTTCTTCTCTCTGTCATCTTACATACCGTATCCTTTCAATAGCACATGTGTTTTTAGCATTATTTAAGCATACAACATTATCGAGGTAAAATAATAACATACATTTGTAACATCCAGACATAATCAAATTTAAGGGGAAAAAAATTATTAATTAAAATAAATTAACAAAAATTAATACCTTAAAAAAACAAAAATAAATAAAAAAAACTAACAAACACAATCTAAACCATTCATACAGTAAATAAGACATAATTTGAAACGTAATCAGATAATGGTGGCATATAATAAGAACTCTTGACATTTTGGAAATCTGCTGAATTAGCTGGGACTTCATGTGTTGTCAGCGCATGCGGAAAATGTTCCCACAGGTGAGCAACTTTGAGTCCCAAGCAGATACTGCCACAGGGCGTGAATTGTTGACGCCTCCACTACACGAGATCCAGTTTTATGACCTATGCTCCTTAGGGAGGTAAAGGGTATTGACTGATAGATAAGAATCGTACATATAGGCCCGTCTTGCATTTTGCCCTTCCTCTTACTCATCTTTATTGCTAGGTATCCAGACATTCTCCAACATACTTAAGGTATTAGTTCAATGGCGATGCAACATTATAAATAGTATAAAAGCATACATTTACAGTTTCTGATTACAATTAAGAAGTAAGGTATATTAAAATGAAAAACTAGATCATCAGACCCTCCATACAGTATATTAGATAATAATAATTCGAGAGAGAGAGAGAGAGAGAGAGAGAGAGAGAGAGAGAGAGAGAGAGAGAGAGAGAGAGAGAGAGAACATATCATGTTTTTGCGGGTCTACTTACTCGGTATAAAATAAAATCTGAATGAGAAATGTTTCTAGTTTTGTTTCTGTGAACAACCATAAAATGGTGGGCACATTGCCACAGATGTTACCAGAAAATATGACCAATCAACGGAATAAACATTTCGATGTTCAAAAACTTCTCGATACCCGGCTTTTTTCATTTTACATTATCCAGCCATTATTTACCACTAATAAACAACAATTCTCTACTAATATGCCTGTATCTTGAGGATCCCTTATTTCACTGTCACTACTTACCTCATCAAATACATACAGTAAATTATCTCATTAGATCAGCCACTGCATTTGTCCCTCTGACGAGCAGTAAATTTTAGGGGTTCTTTTAATTACCAGTTTTACAGCAATCAGAAAATTCTCAGAACGGTTATTAGGGGACATAACTCAACGGTTAGTTTCCTTCTTCAATCTCCATTATACACGGCCTCTTGAGTCGCTCATTATGGCAACCTATAGGTCTACCGTAATCTACTTAATAAACAGGTCTGGTTTACGTTTAATGGGGGTGAATATTGCTAAGTAAGCCGCAATCTGATATTATCTCCGATTTGAGAAAGTCCTTATGTTTTATTATTCTTGTTAGAACGCCGCCTCATTACGTGAGGATTCGAACTAGGACAAAGGGACGGCTTGTGATTGTGGTAATAATGTGATTATGTGCGTGTGTTTGTGTGTGAGCGACTGGTTGAACAGCGACTGAATTTTTTTTTAAAGTTGCTGGCATAAAGTAATGTTTTCATATGCATCGAAACAGGCAGACACGACTTCCACATAAAACAGACACAAAAATAAGACACAGACTAAATTCACGGTGTAGAGAAACAGAGCCACTTAAACTAAACTTACAAAGAGTGTAGAGATATAGAGAGTAAACACGAATTTAACGTACATAAGACGATATACAGAGCAGCAAACGTACAACAACCAGCAAACTTAACAGAATCAGAACACAGAGAGCTGTAAACATAAACAAACAGAATCAGAACACAGAGAGCTATAAACATAAACAAAGAGCAAACAGAAACAGAACACACAGAGAGCTGTAAACATAAACAACGAGCAAACAGAAACATAACACAGAGAGAGCTGTAAACATAAACAACGAGCAAACACAAACATAACACAAAGAGAGCTGTAAACATAAACAACGAGCAAACACAAACATAACACAAAGAGAGCTGTAAACATAAACAACGAGCAAACAGAAACATAACACAGAGAGAGCTGTAAACATAAACAACGAGCAAACACAAACAGAACACAGAGAGAGCTGTAAACATAAACAACGAGCAAACAGAAACAGAACACAGAGAGCTGTAAACATAAACAACGAGCAAACAGAATGTCGTATTTTGGTCTGTTTTACAACACGTCAAATTTACCGCTCGAAAATATCGAAGAAAAACAGTACAATTATAACAACCAATAGAATCGCTCCTTTTTCTGTTAGGTATAGGAAACCTTTTTATGCTTGATAGAGGGACCTATTTTGTGTATTTGACGGAACGAAGATATTTTATTTCTTAATAACTAACGATATGTAAACAGAAAGGAATAACTAGATTTATAGCGGGGAAATTACTTAAGAGGTTAGTGTAAAGAATTCCTCATAATAATATTTTATTGTACGAGACAAATTAGTTTAAGTGACATTTAAACATCATGGTAACTCTCAATTTAGTCAGTTAAAGTCTGCGCAAATTTAAATGCACTGGGCTAGCAAAAGTATTAATAGCTAGAACGATAGAAATCAATTCCTAGTTTTATTAGAACTTTAAATATTTAAAATCGGCCCAGTAATAAGTTAGATACAAAATATTTAAACTTATTCAGATTGTACGGTAAGGCTGAAAAACGGGCAGGGTGAAAATTCTTAACGCCAGTTTTGACTGTGTTTTGATTGGTCGAGCACAGCGTTATAAAAAGCCTTGAACTTGGCAGCATGATGCCACAACCTTTTCAAATATTAGACACGAAGCTGAGAAGAGCGCAATTGTAGACAGTCAAATACTTTTGCCGCCTGTATCGAAAGCAGACTTAGAGGCCCATTAAGAGCCAGTATCAGCTTATGTGTTTTACCTGAGAATAAGATATATATATATATATATATATATATATATATATATATATATATATATATATATATATATATTTGTATATATTCATGTTGTTTGTCTGTAGTTATCCACTTATGTGTTCGCTGATGTGTTAGACGGAAAAAATAGGCCAAATGTGTAACAGACTTCCTTACCAACGTGTGTAGTTTTAAAGACGACAGGCCAGAAATGGAAACAGTGTAGGATTTGCAAATTATTGCACAAGTGCGACTGTAAGTCTGTTAGGGTATTTGAATGAGTATTTCCTACTGGAACGACACACTGTTCAAGAATATAAGATAGGATGACAGGATATATTAACATGATGTAATCAAGATGTTACTTACTATGTTGTACTTAACCTAATTATGGTATGGAAGACAATCATGGACGAATGGATCTAACATACGATGTGTTAAGGAAATGAGTAATCAAATTGAACTGGCTGTGAGGTATTGAGGTAACTGTCATGTGACTGATTTAATGTTTGTACGTGATGTTGTCTGTATGTAGGGGAAAACTACTGGACCCTACAAGTTTTGCGAATGTCTTTTCATTCCAGGTTTTGTCCTGGTAATATTGCAAGTTCATGAGACATCCACTTGAGAGGAAACATGGTTGTTACGTACATTTATTACCTAAGGGGGTAGTCTTCGGTCCTGCCAAATGTACGCACCAGTCTCAATATAGTTATATTATTTGTGCGGTCGAATGATTCGCGCACTGACGTGCACAAAGCAGTGTGAGTTGCTTTGGGACGCACGGGTAACCTAGTTGGGTAGTTTCTGACGTCATGATTTGGAGGGGCAACATGGACCTTGTTTATGTCCGTGATTGATATATATTATTATTGTATTCATGGCACGTTTATGGAAGCCATTTATTCTAGTGATCTGTATTGGTCTTCAGGTCGAAACCAATAGCAGTAATGTCACGTAAGTTATCGCCCCACTTCTTATTGTATGCTGTATTGAAGGCCGCTCTTATACTAGTCTAGCGGGAATATGTTATTCCTAGAATGGACCTACAGAGTCGTTAGCCTTTTTAGGATTCGTATCGTAGAAGAAGGATTCCTACGAGTGGGAAAGAAGTTAATTTGATTGCAGTATTTATATGTGTAATACGCCTTTATTGTAATGCCAAAGTCGTGGCATGGATACCGAGAGGTTAGCCAACAAAAAAAAATACTAACCTAGATGTATCTCTATGTATGTATACCCTTAAATATGATGTTGAAACAGAACGGAATGAGAATTGAAGTCTTGGATCAAGACAGTTTTTTTTTTATTGCATGGAATGCAGGATTCAGTGGGGTTTGAGATTTGTGTACCCAATTGGATGTCCTTCGTAAAGGTCAACGGACATTCCCCTTGCTGTTAAAACCTAGTATGAATATTATTGGATTCTTATTACTTACGTGAGAGAGGATTTTTTAGATATGAATGACCAGAGATGTATCGTTTTTTATCGGAAACTGTCACTACTATGTATAAAAAATTGTTCATCGTACCTGTCAAGGAACATTGTACCGTCTTGTCAAAAACGTCTTTTCGTACCACGTAATAAATATAATTAATAATAACTTTACCGATGAGTTGAGGATGATCATGTTGGCCTGATTTGCCTTCCACTCGTTGAAGTTCTGTTGGATAGCTCTTCATCTAATTTTCATTCTACATTTGCGTCAAGATGCTAGTACATTGGTACATCTGCTACTAGCTATCATGTTACCCGAAAAGAGCGCTCAACAGTAAAAAATGGTATGCCATTGCCAGTGTGGTCTGGAAATCAATAATTTTAAAGGGAAACGTACCCTATACAAGTATCGGTTTGTATGGAAGATCTGAACTTTCAAGGCGACAAACATCTTGGAATCTACTGTGTTGGTGAATCACAATCAACTTACGGACAGGGTCAAGGTCATCAAATCAACGTACACGTCAGGTTGTACAGTGACTGACTACCTTGGAATCACCTCTTCGCCAGTATTGCGTGGCGAGCTGTGGTCTAATACTCAGAACGAAAGTATTTTTTTTATCCTCAAACGTACATCCACGGAGACGAGGGCACATTGATTTTTTTTACCTGCACGCGAGATGAGTATAACGTGTGTTTTCGTTGTACACTTTTACGTTTACGTTTAGCTGTGCCTCATGTAGTTATGTCCACATTTTATATTTTTTTCATGTTACATGTTATATGTGTTGTTATTCTTCGTGGGAGGTAGGGAGGTAGATCTGTCGAACGAGATCCATCTCGAAGCCAATTCGGGCTCTTCGTCAGACGTTCTGTAGGGCTCATTTTGTAAGTTTTTGTTTTCAATTGAGCGATAATTCCGGTACAAGGCTAGAAAAAACCTTGCCGAAGTTCCGATCGCTAGTTGTCCCTTATAACAGTATCAGGTTATAATTTTTTAGCTGTTTCCGTCAAGTTTTTTTTTACTTGTTGTTTTCGTAGCTATTTTTTACTTGTACTTTAGTCTTTTTTTTTTTTCATGATGTATTTTGTATGTGATTATTGTCCGTCTAACCTGTCCTATCATTCAGTTTTTTTTTTTTTTACAAAGCATATGTTTTTTCACTGTGGTGTCAATTGTCTTGTGCATTATTGTATCGTAGATGTCATCGTAATTTTTTTTACGATTTCTATTTTAGTTTCCACATTTTTTTTTTTTATTTGATTTTTTCTACGACTGTAGTCATTTGTCTTCATTATCGTGTCGTGTCAGTATTGTACTGTTGTCTGTCATGTTATTGCTTTCACACCATTACATGTTATAAATTACATTATTAATTATTAACATTATTGCCTATTATATAACTTAATTTTACCGTTCTAGGACAGGAACGAAGACCACTAGTTTGTAGTAAAACACTTTTAAGTAAGTAGTATTATTACATAATAAAAATTGAATAAATGTCTACCTTAGACTATTTCATTAAGCAAGCAAAAGCTCTTCAGATGGCTCCTGATGAAGTAAAAGCATTTGCACTTGCAGAATATAAGAAAGCTCAAGAAAGAGAAGCCGAACAGAGAAAGTTAGAAAACTTTTTAAGACTAGATAAAAAAACTTTCAATTTGAGGCAGATCAAAAACGGATTGAGTCTGAGGAGAATGAGAAAAAAAAAAAAATGAGATTATTAGCCGCTTGAGGCTGAAGGAAAGTAAAAAGAAGATGAGATTTTTTCAGGCTGAGGAAGAGGAGGGAAAAAAAAATGAGGACTAGCCGCTGAAAGAAAGAAAAAGAAACGATTTTCAGCGAGAGGCAGAAAAGAAACAAAAGGAGGCTGAAGAAAGACTTAAAAAAAAGAAATGGAAGAAAGAAGATTAATAGCTGAAAAACAAAATACATTTACGAATTTTCAGCTTGAGATGCAAAAGAAGAAAAAAAAAAAAAAAAAACGACAGCATGAACTGAAATTAGCAGAGTCAGAATATGAGAGACTTAGGTTAACTCAGGAAGCTAATTCTCAGAGAACTTTTTTGAAAGCCAAAACTTCATCCAGACATGACCATTTTAAGGAAATTCACCTTAAATTACCAAAATTTTAATCCCCCGTCTGATGACGTGATATTCTTCCTAGATAGGTTTGAGGGCCACTTGTGTGTCTTATAACGTGGATAAAACACTGTATTGCAACATATTTATCCAGGTTACTTTACTGGGGATGCTTTAGGCAGTTTATCATACTACCAGTATTAATGAGAGAAGAATGATTATTAATGCTCTTAGAGCCGCACTTTCCTGAAGAAAATTTTTCAAAATGTCAGAAGATGAATACCGATTAAGATTTCGTACATTGCTACCGCAATCAAGCAGAAATTTCAGTGATTTTTTTCTGTCACAAATACGACTCACCCTCGAAAAGATGGATCGAATTCGAATCCCCAAAATTGAAAAGTCGTATGAAGGTCTCTTCGATTTTACTGATGCGCGATAAGGTACTAATCGTCTGTAAAATCCTACATTTCTCGCATTTTTTTACACGAAAAAACGGAAAAACCTTTATCAATGAAAGATTTTTAGAAAGAACATGCAAAAAAAATTTTTTTTGCACTGCTCACCCAACCATGGATCTGAGTAATGCACAGATTAAGAGTGAATTGCCTGTTGCTTTTGCAGCACAACAAAAGTTTTTTTCACGCAATCGTTCTTTTAGTGCTGATAGGTATGTCAATAAGGGAAATAATTACAATTTTAACAATGATAACTTTTACAAAGGGAAGCAATTTCAACAATCTGCTCCATTTAATGTTTCTTGGAACCAAGCTCACAGATCGCGAGATTTTGGTAACAATAATTTTAAAAATAATCAAGGACATTATAATAAACAAAACTGGAGATCAAGATCTCAGAATTCGCAAAACAGACAAGGTTCTTGGAATAAAAATTTTAAAGAACATCATAACTTTAATTATACAAATTATCGGACTCATCCAAATTTTAACTCAGGCAGAAAATACAATTGTGGCAATTTTAATGACAATAATCACAATCGATCGCGCCGACGAGATAGATCGTCGAGTAATACGGGTAGACATTCTAATGTCGCTTTAAGTGATACACAGGCTAACATTGAACAGGGTAAAGTAGCTGAAACTCACAATGCTATGTCTTGTTCTCTTGACTGTACCCAGGTGAAAGACTGTCCAGAATGCTCGACTCTTTTCCAGCCTAATGCGATCACGACGCTGCGTTGCGGACATACCTTGCCTAGTCTACCTGCAGTCTGTACGGCCACTGCTGCGTCAGTACACCAGGGACAGGGCTCTCTTACGTTTAACAAGGGATTTGTCAATAACATTTCATGCTCTATCCTATTTGACTCAGGTTGTAGCACTGTGGGCGTCCGGACTTCGCTGATCAACCCAAGTTGTGCCCAAGTTGTGTGACTTTTGGTGGCACCATTGAAACATTTCCCACTGCTATTATTGACCTTCATACACCATTTTTTTCAGGACAGATCCAGGTTTGCCTTCTTCCTAACCCAATTTGTGATGTTATACTTGGTCGCATACATGGTATTAAAGAGTGTACACCACAGCAAATTGCTGAATGGGAAGAGCGTCATATTCAAACTGCAAATGCAGTAGTGACTAGAGCGCAAGCTACTAATATGTCGCATGATACACCTAGTGAACCTACACTTCAGACTACGTGTGATCATGATGCTCCTTTTTACCGGCATTTGTTTGCAACATTGCAAAAGAATGATGATTCATTAAAAAAAAATTTCAGTATGTGAACAAAAAAGAATACCAGCAACAAACTTGCAAAATCTAGACATGACTTTATACTTAAAAATGGGATTTTGGTTAGAGTAATACGGGAAAAGGATTCATCCTTATGTTATCAGATCTTAGTCCCATCCTCTATGAGATCTCGTATATTACGACATGCGCATGACTCGCAATGTGGGGGCCATATGGGTTTTTCGCGTACCAAATCCAGAGTGCTTTCGGCATTCTACTGGCCAGGCGTCCATAGGGACATCACTCTCTACTGTCGGTCCTGTTTGATATGTCAGGAAGTTAAGGTACGGGGTCCATTTCATGCGGCTCCTATTCAAGCTGCGGACATCCCGATTAGACCATTTGATAAAATGGCTATAGACATTATTGGTCCTATGCTACCATCTGCTAGAGGGCATACGCATATTCTTACGTGCATTGATATGTGCACTCGTTGGCCTGAGGCCATCCCTCTCAAGAACACTTCATCTGC
Source organism: Oreohelix idahoensis (assembly GCA_024509875.1). Classification (NCBI taxonomy): domain Eukaryota; kingdom Metazoa; phylum Mollusca; class Gastropoda; order Stylommatophora; family Oreohelicidae; genus Oreohelix; species Oreohelix idahoensis. The sequence continues at coordinate 395,081 of JAMPIV010018493.1, forward strand.
CAGTGTAGCAGAGGCATTGATGTTAATCTTCTCACGCATTGGTTTTCCACGGAAAATCTTGTCGGATCATGGGGTTCAGTTCATTTCTGAATCCATGTCTCAAGTTATGAAGACATTAGGTATAGACAGATCTCTTAGTGCTATTTATCATCCGATGTCAAATGGGTTAATTGAGCGTCTCAATAGGACACTCAAGCAGTTGTTGGGTAAGATGACCCAAGACCATCCCCAAGACTGGGATCGGGTCATACCCGCGGCTGTTTGTTTTGCGTATCGCGAAGTAAAAAAAATCAAGCCACGGGGTTTTTTCTCCATTTCCAGCTAGTTTTTTTGGCATGCAAACCACGCGGTCCGATGTCGTTAATCCCACGACTTTTATTGGTTGACGAGAATATTGAAGAGGAAAAAAAACTCAATCCTCTTATGAGTATGTGATTCTCTCTGAGAAAGAGAATCATAGATGCTTGTAGACTAGCTACTGCATCATCCGAAAAAACAAGCCAAAAGAAAAAGCTCGTCTATTTTGCAAACAAGTAATAGACGTCTTCGCCAGCTTATTTTCCTGGTGATGAAAAGCTTTTGTCTTACTAAACCTGCGCATTAATAACAATCGTCTTTTTAATTACCTGGAGAGGTCCTTTCAGGATCATCTCAAGAATATCCGATGTCGACTACATCGTTGATGTTAATGGGTAAAACATAAAAACCTTCCACATTAAAAAACATGTTGAAGGAGTATTACTCACGTCCTGATTATCTACAGTCAGTCTTTCTAGGCAAAACTGACGATCCTACACCTCCTATTCAACACTATTCTAGTTTGTCAGTCATCCAAGAAGAAGAATCTTCTTTCGATGATGTACAACTACCAATACCAGTTGTACCACTCCATTCCACTGAGAAAAATGGGAAAAATGGATGTTTACAATCTCAATCTACTCTTTTTTTTTCGGCTGATCAACGTCAGCAAGTCTCTAATATTCTACACTCGTATGAGGATGTCCTCACCTGACATCCCAGGTCATACGTCAGTCATCCAACATGACATTATTCTGACTGACGATACGCCTATTCGAGTTCGCCCATATCCTATCCCTTTACACTTTCGTGATAAGGTTGATAAATAAAATTGGATGAGATGCTTCAATTAAAATATAATTGAACCATCTTCTTCATCACCATATTCTTCTTCTATGGTAATCATTAGGAAGAAGGACAAACAATATACGTCTTTTGCGTAGATTACAGGAAATTAAACAAAGTTTTTTTACAAAATTCGATGCGGAACCGTTACCTCTTTTAGACGACTTATTGGAGAAATTATCTCATGCCACATTCTTTTCGAAATTTGACCTTTCAAAGGGCTATTGGCAAGTGCCACTCACTCCTAAAGCAAAGCCATTCATCGCTTTCTCGACGCCACGGGGTCTTTTTCAATGGAATTTTATGCCATTCGGATTAATGAATGCGCCAGCTACCTTTGTACGCATGATGCGCCGCATATTGTCTCATCGTCCCGATGTCATTACTTATATAGATGACATCTGTCTTTCAGTGACTCTTGGGATGAACATATTCAGGGTTTAAAATCTTTACTTTCTACCTTACGGGATTATAACTTAACAGCGAAACCTTCAAAGGCTTTTTCGGTTTTCATGACATCTCATTTCTGGGTCACCGCATAGGTCATGGTTTCATGTATACAGAAGACAGTAACGTCTCTAAAATTTTAAACATCTCGGCACCTAAGACAAAAAAACAAGTTAGGTCTATTTTAGGACTAATACAGTTCTATTCAAAATTCATCCCTCATTTGTCTACTATAACTGCACCTTTTTCGTCTCTACTGAAAAAAAGGCACATCTAATGTAATAAAGTGGTCGCAGGATCACCAAACGGCGTTAGACTATATAAAACGATTTTTTTCAAAAGAACCTTTTTTTGAGGTTGCCTAACAAAAAATCTCACTTTCATTCTTCGCAGTGATGCATCTTCTTACGCTATTGCTGCAGTTTTGATGCAGGAATATATCGGCACCTTATTTCCGGTGATGTACGTGTCCAGAAAACTTACGGAGAGCGAACTCAAATACTCCGTTCTAGATAAAGAGCTCCTTGCGTTAGTGTGGGCAATCACAAAACTGGAACGTTACCTCCTTGGCTCACACTTTGTGGTGGAATCTGATCAAAAAGCTCTTACCGCACTGAACTCAAAGAACGTTAAATCATCGAAGTCAGCGCGTTACGCTATAGCGCTTCAACCATTCAATTTTGAAATACGTGCTATTCCTGGAGTGAAGAATGTGTTCGCAGACTGTTTGTCGAGATGCCGAAGCGAACTTGTCGAAACTAAACCACTTCCAGATGTTGAAACATCCTCACCGATAACATGAATAACTGTGTACATTTTCATTTGATTTATACATCATATAAAGACTGATCATATAACTGAAGTATTCGTATAAATATATCTTTTCAGGATATACTTACTTATAGATTATAACATTACTTCTTGTGTAGTAACGTTTTATTAGAACGGGAACAGTGGTATTAGAGTAACAAGTTTATTAGTACTGCAACATTGGTACTACAGTAACTTTTTATTAGTATGGAAACATTGTTAAAAGCGACAAATATACATTTGTTATTCCTATGGAACATATTACACTACATATCGTGTTCGAGAATATAATTTAACGTGTATGGAACATTGAGAACATCGTCTCGTCGATTACTAACTAGTTGTAACTGAACATTGACAATGAGTGATATTGGAATTACTTAGAATATATTGGTAACTGTTATTTGTTTAGTAATTAAGATATATATAAAATTACTATAATTCAATTTAATCTATTTAATTAATTATGGATCACACATATACTAACTTTCTTAGTTGTCACGTAATACCTGCATTCACGGGTCTTAGTTATGATATCTCACTGTTAAGATCACTAGTCAACCATACTAGTGTTAGAAAACATTAAGTGTGTTGATTCTTAAAGTGTTTAATTTTGCATTGCTTCATTTTTGCACATTGTATTTTCAATTTTTCTGTTTTATTGATTCTCTTGTCATTGATTATCATCAGTGTTGCTGTTCATTTTCATTTTTGAAATCATATGTTTCAAATTTTTTGTTTAGAAAACTTAGTTGAATTTTATTATCATCTTTTTTTTATGGTTGTTTCATGTTCATTGTCAGCTTCTTTTACTTCTAATTTTACCACATCGTTCCAAAGTAGGTCGATGGTGGATGGTGTGCTTTAATGCATACTATCATTTAGTTATATTGATTTCGTTTAATATTCTTTTCTTAATATGGTATAACTTTATGCATTTCATATATCTTGTTGTAGTTTTGACTCACCTCACCTCCCGGGTACTAAGTTCAAAAAAATTAATAGAATTAATTTTTTTAAGGGGAGGTAATAAGGGAGCTGTTACGTACATTTATTACCTAAGGGGGTAGTCTTCGGTCCTGCCAAATGTACGCACCAGTCTCAATATAGTTATATTATTTGTGCGGTCGAATGATTCGCGCACTGACGTGCACAAAGCAGTGTGAGTTGCTTTGGGACGCACGGGTAACCTAGTTGGGTAGTTTCTGACGTCATGATTTGGAGGGGCAACATGGACCTTGTTTATGTCCGTGATTGATATATATTATTATTGTATTCATGGCACGTTTATGGAAGCCATTTATTCTAGTGATCTGTATTGGTCTTCAGGTCGAAACCAATAGCAGTAATGTCACGTAAGTTAATCGCCCGCCCCACTTCTTATTGTATGCTGTATTGAAGGCCGCTCTTATACTAGTCTAGCGGGAATATGTTATTCCTAGAATGGACCTACAGAGTCGTTAGCCTTTTTAGGATTCGTATCGTAGAAGAAGGATTCCTACGAGTGGGAAAGAAGTTAATTTGATTGCAGTATTCATGTGTGTAAACGCCTTTATTGTAATGCCAAAGTCGTGGCATGGATACCGAGAGGTTAGCCAACATAAAATACTAACCTAGATAGTATCTCTATTATGTACCCTTAATATGATGTTGAACAGACGCGAATGAGAATTGAAGTCTTGGATCAAGACAGTTTTATTGCATGAATGCAGGATTCAGTGGGTTTGAGATTTGTGTACCCAATTGGATGTCCTTCGTAAAGGTCAACGGACATTCCCTTGCTGTTAAAACCTAGTATGAATATTATTGGATTCTTATTACTAACGTGAGAGAGGATTTTAGATATGAATGACCAGAGATGTATCGTTTTATCGGAACTGTCACTACTATGTATAAATTGTTCATCGTACCTGTCAAGGAACATTGTACCGTCTTGTCAAACGTCTTCGTACCACGTAATAAATTATAATAACTTTACCGACGAGTTGAGTATGATCATGTTGGCCTGATTTGCCTTCCACTCGTTGAAGTTCTGTTGGATAGCTCTTCATCTAATTTTCATTCTACATTTGCGTCAAGATGCTAGTACATTGGTACATCTGCTACTAGCTATCATGTTACCCGAAAAGAGCGCTCAACAATGGTGGTGTACTGTTCTTCCTACAACTAGAACGAAAGCCACATAACCCAGCCTGGAGTTCATATTCTGTGCGAACCCAGCCAGGATTGGAGGTGTCTCAGACTTCATTCAAGTTAAGTGGACACACAGATCCACTGTTCAGACGATCCAGCAAAGATAAAAATAATTAAAAGAAGAGAAATTAAAGCTAATAAAGAATTCAAGTAAAAACTCTTAAAATACAGACTTGGTAGAGGCTGCAACATTATAAAATGATGAATCACCGAGGACAACATTAAATTTCTATTACCATACAAGCCAGTGTAATTGATACCAAGAATGAACGAATGAAATTAACATTACTTAGATATATACATAAGCATATTATTGCCTTTTATGGAGAACATTCCATATTATTTATTTCGTTTTGTAAATACCTTATAACCTGATTTTAAATTTCCTAACCAAAAGAAAACAGGTTTAGGAAAAATAAATTGTAAATACTTTCATTCAGTCTTACTTAATTTTTCTAATTAAGTTAATGTTCTGTTTGAAAGTTATTACATGTAACTAATTTAATTTTCCCCTAGATAATTGGCCACACAAACAAATATATATATAAATCATTACTCGTTGTGGGATCTAGAGAGGTAGCAGATAGATCCTCAGGACCAACCACTATCATCATACCTGTAGATTTACATAGCTTGACCCCACCTTGATGTCGATACACCCTTACTCTTTTCAGAGAAGGGGGTATTTCTATTAAGACCAGTCTCTCATCTGGCACTATCCTGGTATCATCTGATACATCTATTTGTCCAGGATATCTTGATTTTCAATACATCCAAACCTCTCGCGACACAGAAACAGAACACAGAGAGCTGTAAACATAAACAACGAGCAAACAGAAACAGAACACAGATACCGGTAAACATAAACAACGAGCAAACAGAAACATAACACAGAGAGATGTAAACATAAACAACGAGCAAACAGAAACATAACACAGAGAGCTGTAAACATAAACAACGAGCAAACAGAAACATAACACAGAGAGCTGTAAACATAAACAACGAGCAAACAGAACACAGATAACGGTAAACATAAACAACGAGCAAACAGAACACAGAGAGCTGTAAACATAAACAACGAGCAAACAGAAACAGAACACAGATAACGGTAAAAATAAACAACGAGCAAACAGAAACAGAACACAGAGAGATGTAAACATAAACAACGAGCAAACAGAAACATAACACAGAGAGCTGTAAACATAAACAACGAGCAAACAGAAACATAACACAGAGAGCTGTAAACATAAACAACGACCAAACAGAAACAGAACACAGATAACGGTAAACATAAACAACGAGCAAACAGAAACAGAACACAGACAGCTGTAAACATAAACAACGAGCAAACAGAAACAGAACACAGATAACGGTAAACTTAAACAACGAGCAAACAGAAACAGAACACAGAGAGCTGTAAACATAAACAACGAGCAAACAGAAACAGAACACAGATAACGGTAAACATAAACAACGAGCAAACAGAACACAGATAACGGTAAACATAAACAACGAGCAAACAGAAACAGAACACAGAGAGATGTAAACATAAACAACGAGCAAACAGAAACAGAACACAGAGAGCTGTAAACATAAACAACGAGCAAACAGAAACATAACACAGAGAGCTGTAAACATAAACAACGAGCAAACAGAAACAGAACTCAGATAACGGTAAACATAAACAACGAGCAAACAGAAACAGAACACATATAACGGTAAACATAAACAACGAGCAAACAGAAACAGAACTCAGATAACGGTAAACATAAACAACGAGCAAACAGAAACAGAACACAGAGAGATGTAAACATAAACAACGAGCAAACAGAAACAGAACACAGAGAGCTGTAAACATAAACAACGAGCAAACAGAAACATAACACAGAGAGCTGTAAACATAAACAACGAGCAAACAGAAACAGAACTCAGATAACGGTAAACATAAACAACGAGCAAACAGAAACAGAACACATATAACGGTAAACATAAACAACGAGCAAACAGAAACAGAACTCAGATAACGGTAAACATAAACAACGAGCAAACAGAAACAGAACACAGATAACGGTAAACATAAACAACGAGCAAACAGAACACAGATAACGGTAAACATAAACAACGAGCAAACAGAAACAGAACACAGAGAGATGTAAACATAAACAACGAGCAAACAGAAACAGAACACAGAGAGCTGTAAACATAAACAACGAGCAAACAGAAACATAACACAGAGAGCTGTAAACATAAACAACGAGCAAACAGAAACAGAACACAGATAACGGTAAACATAAACAACGAGCAAACAGAAACAGAACACATATAACGGTAAACGTAAACAACGAGCAAACAGAAACAGAACACAGAGAGCTGTCTACGACAAGAAACAGTGCTAGCTAACGTGATAACAATAATGGCATCTCCATTTCATAAATTACCATGAGTAATTTCGTGAGAAAGAAAACACGAACACATAGCCCTACCAATAATAAATCTTCTTGTAAATTTGAATTGTAATCTTGACCAATGCTGCACCCGGTAGCGGCGGTTTTATTTTTGTTTATGCGCGTGAGAAATAAACAGGAAAGAAGAGGCAGCGGCAGTGATTCAAATAATCGCCCCAGTATCGCATCGTATACACACAGATGCATGTGCACATCACACTCAGATGCATGTACACATCACACATCACACACAGATGCATGTGCACATCACACACAGACAAACCTCACATATACAAATTACCACATCACTAGCATTGTCAAAGAAGCAAAGAAACAATTATATTTAAGAATATTTGTTTTACTCAGTTTGGTACTACTACACATATAATTTTATCAGAAACATATTACTCTTTGCCATACAGAGATCAGGTGATCATTGTCAGATTCAGAACTCAAATACCAGATGTTCAACAAATTAAAATTTGGACAAACATAGACACGGTGTCCATCTTGGGAAGACGTACAAACATTAGAAGGTGTCCCCTAAGATAGTCAGCTTTACAGTGTAGATTGACTACATTGCTACAAAACGGCATTCCAACCTGCTGAGTTTCAAATCACTACTGTCAGGGTGTTAAAATCTCCATGACTGGCTGAAGTTATTACGTGACTGACTTTCATGAAAATTTATTCGTTAAAGCTGAACTTATACATGATGACGCAGTAAACTATCACACAAATTTAACTGAAAAACCATAACAATCTTACCTACTTGTTTTGGCATATACTACTCACCAAATTAGACACGTGTGTCCTTCTCAAAGCAAATTTATTACGCAAACAGTAATATATCTTCAACTGACCTCAGCCACAGGTAGAAAAACATGAAGGGTAGTACAACAACCGAATGTAGTAAAGTATTCATAGCTGGTACAACAATCCATTATAGTAACACAGCCATAAGTAGTAAAAAAATCAATTGTTGTCACAACAGCCATAAGTAGTAAAACAATCAATTGTAGTAACACAGCCATAAGTAGTAAAACAATCGATTGTAGTAAGCAGCCATAGTTGGTAAAACAACAATTGTAGTAACACAGCCATAAGTAGTAAAACAATCAATTGTAGCAACACAGCCATAAGTCGTAAAACAATCAATTGTAGCGACACAGCCATAAGTAGTAAAACAATCAATTGTAGTAACACAGCCATAAGTAGTAAAACAATCAATTGTAGTAACACAGCCATATGTAGTAAAACAATCAATTGTAGTAACACAGCCATAAGTAGTAAAACAATCAATTGTAGCAACACAGCCATAAGTAGTAAAACAATCAATTGTAGTAACACAGCCATATGTAGTAAAACAGTCGATTGTAGTAACACAGCCATAAATAGTAAAACAATCGATTGTAGTAAGCAGCCATAGTTGGTAAAACAACCGATTGTAGTAACACAGCCATAAATAGTAAAACAATCAATTGTAGCAACACAGCCATAAGTAGTAAAACAATCAATTGTAGTAATATAGCCATAAGTAGTAAAACGATCAATTGTAGTAACACAGCCATAAGTAGTAAAAAATCAATTGTAGTAACACAGCCATATGTAGTAAAACAGCGATTGTAGTAACACAGCCACAATAGTAAAATAATCGATTGTAGTAAGCAGCCATAGTTGGTAAAACAACCGATTGTAGTAACACAGCCATAAGTAGTAAAACAATCAATTGTAGCAACACAGCCATAATTAGTAAAACAATCAATTGTAGTAACACAGCCATAAGTCGTAAAACAATCAATTGTAGTAACACAGCCATAAGTAGTAAAACAATCAATTGTAGTAACACAGCCATAAGTAGTAAAACAATCAATTGTAGTAACACAGCCATAAGTAGTAAAACAATCAATTGTAGTAACACAGCCATAAGTAGTAAAACAATCAATTGTAGTAACACAGCCATAAATAGTAAAACAACCGATTGTAGCAAAACAGTCATTTGTATTTAAACAACCAGTAATACTTTTGTGATAGTTTAAACAACACACATACATCCAGATGTTAGTGCAGATTGTTGAACTAGATTTTAAGGAACGCTATCTGCCAGTACGAGAGTTCTGTATTTACAAAACAGAACAACAGTAGTTTAGAATGTAATGTTATACAAATGCGACTAAGACCAGCGAGAAATATTTTATCCATCCTACATCATTCTACGTATATCATCCTACATCATTCTCTCGTATATTAACACGTATAATAAAACATATATTTGTGCCACTGAGTCACTAATGAGTCATTTAATAAGTCAATGAACTTCTTTCAACTTTATAAAACATTTTCAGATTGAAATTTATTTCTTACGGCGCATGGAAAAAAAAAAAACGGCTGTTATGATAAACTACCAGCAGATCGTCATTAGCCCTGGCAGAGAGTGCAGATCTTGGGGCAATGGAAAATCAGAGCTGGAGATTGTAGTAAGATCCCTGATACCCCGATCAAATAGATAAAATATTACTGCTTATAAATTCAAATACTATAGAGATAAAATAGGGAGTTGTGTTCAACATCGTCACCATCGCCCGCAGTCGTGTTGGTTCTAACAAGCAGTAACGCCATAGTAAACGATACACAAAACTGTAAGCTTTTCCCCTCTCCGCAATACCAATTTCCACTAAAATAAAAGCCTTTTGACAGACCGAAATGCATAGTTAGTTTCAAACGGAGTGATAGAATAAAGAAACGGAGGAGTGAAATGAGAGACGGAAAAATGCAACCTTGACAAGCGTTGGTTTTTTAATCTCGAACTAGAACGACAGGCGACAGCTGACGTCACAGACTTGCTTAATCTAACACTAAACGGGAATGAATGGTTGGGAGTTTGAATAAAACTACTTGGCGTTAGTTACGTTGTTGCTATGGCATATTTGTTTCCCAAAAAGTATCTGCTATTGAATGAGAGGAAACCCCACCGCTTTGTCTCCTACCCGTAGTGACAATTTAAATCTAACGAAACCGTTTTGCGTTAGGCAAAACGCGTACAAGCAAGAGAGAGAAATGTAAGTGAGGGATTTGCATGGAGGCATATTTGAAAAGATAGCTTATGCAGTGTGATACTGAAATTGAGAAAGGGTGGCCCAAGAAACCTCGATGAATAATAAAATAAAAGCAAGGACAGTTGACAAATAAAATGATAATGTTTGTTTATTAGAAGACAATACTACCCATAATGTTATAATATATTACAGTAAAAACGCTTAGATAATAACAGAAATATTGTAAAGAAAAGACAGAGAGACAGACGCATTGATGTCCTCACTCAACTTTGCCAGTCTTGGGAAAGGTGGGACGTTACATTTTTGAAAGTGTAATTTATTTTTGAAAAAAAGAGGCTAGTGGGCATAACATAATTCGATTGGCTGTGGTAGAATAGACTAATAGGAGTAATAAAAACGATTTTAAGCCAGCGTTAGTTGCCACTCGAAGATACAAATCTCACAAGAAGTATTAGCATCAGACGCAAGGAATACATGACCAGTGCCTTCGCTGTTCTGAATCAGTGGCGATCTGAATGTGACCATTAATCGCCGGTTAACCTACAAATTGTGTATTATTTCATTGATGCGGTAAGATAAACATTTATATAAACCTTGTTATTGATATGTATCTGTATTATTGAATGTGTATGCATTATTGATGGGTAGAGGCACACCAGAAAGGCGCCAAACTAAACACTTTGTGTTATGCCACAAGTGATATTAGGGAAGATTACCATTTCTTTTAAAAGCCAGGCAGGCTTACTTAAACTTTGGGAGAGAATGAAAAGACATAGTTGGAAATAAAATATGACATTATTATAATTGGTAGGCCAGAAAACCACTGGCCGTCTTCAGCAAGTCACAGTGTTTGCACATGACTTTATATAATTAACTATAATTTCTTCTATGACAAGGAATGTATCAAACGGATGTTTGAAGATTACCTGATGATGTAAACATAATAATGGGCACCAAATCAGATAGGAAAGATAGCTATTTATTTAGCAACTCCACTGATCTTGAAACTGTTGATAATGTTTATAGATGGAGATAGGTGTATGATGTTCTGAGGAGGCCTTAATCCTCTGATTTCAGGGTTCCATCGTGAAACAATCAGTGAGCCACATACCAAAATATACGTACTCCTGAAGCTGCAAGCTCGAGGCAAAAATTACCTGTTTGCCTTAAATTCAAAGAGTTCTGAAGCAGTGTTCAGACGTTGCAGTCGTGAAGAAGGTGGTTGTGAGAAGGACATCACAGTGTTCCAGGAAATAAAGTTAAGCCCAATTGTCCACGGGTGTGACGAAAGTACTGAGATTCTGTCTTTCAAATGGCCCATGTCTTTTTCTCCTTGCAATGTGTTCACTATATTTTAGGAGGGATTACAGGTAATCCTTCTCCATGCTTCTTCTCCTTCTATTATTTACGTTTTTTTCAAGATGAGATCACGAGGGAGTTTGATCTCATCTGCTTTATGGTTCTTCTTTATGTGTTTAGAATGGGGGTGTAGGGAATTAGAAAGTATTATTCTAGATTAAGATTATAGATGCTAGATCAGGATTGGCACCAGATTGTCTTTTTTTAAAGATATTGCGTGGCCATATACGCATTTTTTCGGGAGTTAAATTATTTGCGGCCATTTTTGCTTCATTTCCGCAGTATAGGGCTAGGCTTAATCTCGTTTCTTTGTCTAAAACCCATGCACGTTACATCAGAACGATCTAGGTTCTGATTGGCTGAGAGATAACTGCAGTTGAAATGCAGAGCTCTCATTGGCTTTACAACCACGCCGCGCATATGACGTCATGAAGTCGGCGCGTGGGGGCTTGAGAATAAATACGCCCGAACTTCATAAGTTCGGTCTCGAAAAATTAATTGCCAAGCCGGTTGCCAGTCAAGTCGATTGCCTTCATTAGGACATTCGAGATTTGGTAAGCATCATTTTTGCGTGAGGACTTTATTTAATTTTTCTAGTCCTAGCCGATCATTTAAGTTTCTTGGGAAGTTTAGTTTAATTTAATTCTTAACTCCAGAGCCATCAATTCGATCTGAGTGATAGACATGAGAAACTAGGTCCATTTAATTCCTTGTTGAAAGAATAGCGGCATGGTTTAAAAGTTGAGATATCACCGCTTTGGATTATTGCAAAGTCGGTCGGGAGAGAAACTCGCATCTGCGAATCATATGTATTTACAGAATAGTCGGGAGCGTGTGTAATGTGTATTTTCATTTGTGATTTTATTGAGAGTCTTGATGCTCGCTATTTATATAGTTACGCATATATCTGTGGACGGAAGTGATAGAGGTATTAATTGAAGCACGTGAGCGCGTGGTTACGGTATCTTTATTGATACGATGTTCAGAGGGACGAGGGGGAGATAAGCACGTGGTCATAAAATTATAAACACGTGATTGAACTACGGGGTTTTCAATTTGATAATCAGGGGTTATGTATAACTTTTGACGGCATGTAGATGCTAGCGTAAACAGGGTTATAGGTTATTGATTGTGCTTTGTTATTCTGTGTATTCAGAAGATGGAGATGACATTTATTTATGTTAAGGGAATTATTTTGTATTCACATTTTGAATGTGATTACTATTATTGACGGGAATTTTAGGAATTCCTTGAGAAGGCTAGTTTTAGTTGTGTTAAACATTACGGCATTAGTGTCAGCGTAAGAAGTAGGCCACAGTACGTCTGCCCAGACGGGCCATTGAAAATATGGTTGTTGCTCGGAGTTAGTCAGGCAGAACAGGCGATCTGGGTTAGCCAATGTTTACCTTGTGGGCTCAGGTAGAGAGGGAGCTCAGTGGGGGGAGCGGACTTTGTTTGCATGATTTTGTATGGTGGTGCATAACGGGAGAGAGTAGGGGAGCTGTATTGATTATAGACGGGGGAGACTTAAGTGTTAAAGACTTAAGGGTTTGTCAGGAAGTTAATTGTTATTTGTAATAGAGTATTAACGTTTTGTTTAGCTGTTGTTTTTGCTTTTGTCTAAACAGCAGGTGCCGGCTTTTTTGTGGGAATGAGAGCGGAGGATTTTGAGACCACAAAATTTCTCCACGGCAAAGTTGGGGCATTCGCAGAACCGCAAGGGTTTTAACGTTTAGTTTGCCAGAGTTAGTGGACGGAGAGGAAGAAAATACGTTTTTCCCCAACCAGGGGAAGACATTTTCCAGCGAATAGGATTTTGTGGATAAATCCTGAGCTCTGACGCTCGTTACACACGCAGATTTTGGCAGGCTGCCAGCGGTGTGGTAATTTTGTGTTCGTTTCTTCACGGCCATAATAAAGCCGACAGCCCAGTTATAGGTACTCGGGCAGGTTAATTTCGAGTGGTAGAAGTCCGCTACAGTTCCAGTCCAGAATCCAGTGGGGTTTTGTTAACCCTCAGTCATCAAGTCCAGAGTTTAGTGGAGAGAGATAGGGTAAACATTCTCTCTACTGAAGTCAGCACAGATAGGCAGAACTGTTAGTTTTGGTGAATCATAGCAGAGGACAGCTGCTGAAGTTTAGAGGTGCAGTTAGTTTGTGTTCAGGAGATTCCAGGATAGGCTGTGTAGAACCGAAGTCTGTGCAGAGATTGTGTAGTCACTTCGCCGTCGTTCCAGCTATCAGTGGACTTAGAGTTAGAGTTAGAATTTAGAACAGCTAGTTTGGAGTGTAGGCGACATCAAGTGCAGTGTAGTTCATTTCAGTTAACCTTACCTTCTTTCTCCATACAGGTTGCAATTGTGGGAGAAGGGTTGGGGTTGATGCATTTTTAACTGTGCTTGCTTTTGTTTTCAGGAGTGCATCCTCGCACTTGATGTATGGGACATTGCATATGGTTTGTTGTTTATAAGGTATGTATAATAAACTTGTATAAATTGTAGCTGGCATCAGTCATTTCTTTTAGTACAGTAGCTATATGTTGTCTGTACCTTGGTGTTTTGTGAATCTTAATTGAACCTTATCCCCATAGGGTAGTTAGAGGTGGTTCGAGGCCATAGCAATTTACACGTCCGAAGTGGCGAGGAAAGAATCAACCTCGGTTCTCAACCTCGGAGCCAATGGTCTCAACTTTCACAGTTTGCACTATATTTCTATCTGAATCTAAATTTTCCAGTCTTCCTTCTCACTAGTGTCCTTGTCACTATAGGTTAGACTGTCTCTAGTCCTAAATCCATTTCGTGACAAAGTGGGTGCTATCGTCCGGTGAAGCATCTTTGTTACGTTCTATTCTGTGATCTTGACAAAGTGGTGGCTAAGAATCATCTTTGTTACGTTCAATTCTGTGATCTTGACAAAGTGGTGGCGTCGTCCTTGGGATCATCTTTGTTGGGATCAATTCTAGATTCATAGATTGTCTCTGAAGAAAGTTCTGGAAATAGATTTTTCAAAAAAAAAAAATCCCCTAGACTTGAGCTATATTAAGACTGATCCAGCTATAAGTTTTTTTCCACAGGTTCCAGTTAGTATAAGGATAGTGGTTGTAAGGTTTTGTTTATGACTTAGAAGTAATTGATGGCTAATGGAATTTTTTTTTCTTGACAGGAAAGTAAAATTCGGGTTTTTTGGTAGCTGGATAACTTGAATTTTTTTTCAGGCAGTGATTAGGCAGACTTGGTGCTGGGCTGAGTGCGGGTTTTTGCGACAGCATATTCATAGTAGGTAACAGTATATTTTTCTCGTTCCTTTTTTGTTGTCATTTCCCCTCGAGGTGAGTACTGCTGATTCGTCAGGTAAGATGGCTGAATTGGTCAAGCTACTTACTGCATGGAAGGACGCAGCTAAAAGCATGGGGATGAATGAGGCCGAGACTAGGGCTTACATTATGAGGGAACAGGACCGGCAGACGGAGAGAGAGAAAAAGGGAAGCGAGAAAGACCTGCGTAAATTGGAAGCCCAGGAGAGATACAGATAGCAGAGAGGGAAGCCCAGGAGAAGATAGCAGAGAGGGAACCCAGGAGAAGAATAGCAAACAGAGGGAAGCCCGAGTCGTAGCTAGATAGCCACATTATGGAATCCCAGGATAAATATAGTCACAGAGGGAATCCTCCCAGTAGAAAAAATACAGAGGGAAGCCCAATAGCAGTTGAAGAGCAGCAGCAGAGAGACAGCAATTAACATGCCTACAGCGAATCACTGGAACAGCAGAAACCGATCTAAAGGGAAAAAAAGGCATTATCGGCTAACTGGAGATACTGCGTATCCCGGATGGGCATTGTGCAACATAACAACCACAGGAAACGGAGTTTTCCCCGGATGAGGCAGCCATGACTTTTTCCGAAAGGACTACCTTTTTCCTTCTCGGGAATCAGAGAAAATAGAGTCAATATAGTTTAGAAAAATGTGAACGGATGGCAAAAGGCATACGGCTGGATGATAGTCTTTGGTGTCCTCAAATTGATCCCAGAACCTAAGAGTACAGGCGTATAGGTCCATAGCAGAGATGCCTGGTAGATGCACTCAAGGTACCCTTGAGGCTCAATGCGGACACTCCCTGTTACAGCGATTCACAATGGAACGACCTTTTAATCAGCCTCAACGAGGTGGAGGTGGGAAAATCGATCTGAGAAGGGAGAAAGTTTTCCCAATTACCCTTCTGAGCTCATCATGAATCATCTCACTCGCTGCAGAGCCCTCTCTGTCTGCTCTTACCTCTCATCCATTTCTGAACAGGACTCCAAAAAATCATCAAGTTAGCAACAGATCTAACAGACCATCAATATCTCCGGTCTTAAGGAACCGCCTAACTATGGCGAATGTTAGGGCCCCAGCAACTGACCAGATAATTCCTATTCGCAGATAGTTCCAGTCGCCACAGGTAGGCGAAGTACTGGGATCCTGAAAAGCATCACTACTTTATAAACACTGCCAGCCTCTCGGACAAAGGATCTACCTTGATCGCAATATCGCCTTCTCTTTTCACTCACCAGAACTTTAAGGCCGTCTTGGAATAAAGCCCCCTGCCTATGTGTATACTTTTTATGGCTCTCCAGACCACTAAACAGAACTACAGGGCTACACGTTTTCCATTGAACCGAATGGCAGAAAATACGGGGATTAAAATGATAGATTTTACAGAATGTTAACTTCACTGTCAAAGACAAGATCTACTTTTCCTCTTCTGTACAACACGGTGCCCAAACAAACAACCCGCTCAATCAGATGGCTTTTTAAGCCTTTGAGGGTGAAACAAGGAAAACAAGTGGCAACCCTTCCAGGCCAGAGATAGTTTGTTTTCCAACACGTCGGCCAGCAGAAGTGAACGGGACTGAGACTACATGCTTATTTTGACTTAGCGGGCTACGACCGTCAAAGCAGTCAGTTGGCCGATCACGCCTGGTGAAGCGTCTTGTAGATGGCGAACAACAATTGATTCCACTTTGCTTGGTCGAGTTTTGTAGAAAGGGACTTCGTACTGTGCTTTCCCGTACTCATGTATTGAGGTGAATGTAAGGTTGCGGGTCTGCAGCCCTCAAGGCACAGTAACGCTCAGCCGCCAAGACTTTTTTTTTGGTCGGATCTCATCTTTCATTTTCCCTTCAGGGAACCATAGCCACCACCGATGTTCTTGCTGATGGCATCGGGGTGCTCTTCTGCAGGCCCAGAAACGTGCCAACCAACTCCAGCGAGAACTGCCAGCTATGAGGTGTGCACGAAGCCCCTTGCTTGCCTCCGATGTAGCAGATCTTGTTGGTGCTATGGTAGGTTCAATGCACTCCAAAAGATTCAGCGGTAATTTGTCTTAGGCCAGGTTGTGTGAAAAGAGGACAAATTTCGACATTTTCCTTCCTCTGTTCGACTCTGCCAGCATTCTGCCAAACCAGTGTGAAGAAGCCCATCTGATTCGAAAGCACACAGCTCTGATGTATGTCTTAATTTTGTGCCCTTGATGCTGTAGCTGCCTCTAGTGAGGAACATACTGACCAGATGTTGTATTAGACATATGTCAAGGCTGTTCTTGCTTTGTTCATCTTCCTAGTTGTAGATGTCTTTGCGGTCTGAGCGCCATCTGGTTGTTACTAATCAGCCCTAGGTATGCCCCAGGTCCGTCTTGCACTGTTAACTCAGTTTGTGTTGAGGTATCAGTTATCTGTTTAAGGGCTCGATGTTGCTCACATTGACGTGTCATGACCTCTTGTCTTCTTTACGTATCTCGATGTTCACAGGAAATTTTCCGACGCTTGTAACGAGCAGCTTAAAAAAATGGCTAGCTTTCTTGTTCGTTCCTCCACGGAACTTAAGATCTACCACAATTAATCTGAAGATTTTAACTTTGTTCTTGCTTCCACGCACTTAATGAAGTCTAACCAAAATTAATCTCCTGCGATCTACCAGTGTACATACATGATCAAACTTACCAGTTGCCAGACACCACAAATGTCTAGACTATTAGGATGGAACTTTATAGGGGGGGGCAATAGGACAAATTCCAGAGAATACACGATATTAAAGTCTTCTGGAGCATTAACATCACATGAACCCATGGGAAACAACACAATAGACACACTCTTGATCTGGGGGGGAGCCATAATAGACCATAAAACGAGGGGAGTCACATGGATAAGAATGATAAAAAAGGGAAGCCAAAAGCAAACTGGAACATCACGATGCAGAACTATAAAAAAAAAAAGCCCAAAACAGAAATCAGAAGACAGTTATACAACTGCAGTAAATAAAATTTTAGTTCAATGAGGAAATGATTGATTGAAGGATGATGACCTTAAAATTAGAGGAAATATTAGAAATATTCTGAGTATTAGGATAATATCAGTCGATTATTATAGGATATTAGATAATATAATCCGAAAAAATTAATATAATAATAACATATAATAGGTGTGAGAAATAAACTTGGTAGGAAAACAATAATTATATAAAAATATGACATATACAAAAATTATTATAGATAAG
>JAMPIV010018494.1:0-12139 GCA_024509875.1 Oreohelix idahoensis
AGTACTCTGGAACTCTGCATCCTGTGATGTATATTTCTCGGAAATTAAATGCCGCAGAGAAGAATTACTCGGTCCTAGACCGTGAATTATTGGCTATGGTTTGGTCAATCCTTAAACTGCAAAGATTTCTTCTGGGCGCGCATTTCATTGTGGAAACTGACCAGAAAGCTCTTACGGCTATTCAGAGTAAAAATCTGAAGAGCGCGAGATCAACGCGATACGCGATTGCTCTACAGCCATTTCATTTTTCGGTGCGAGCTATCCGTGGGTCAGAAAATGTGATGGCAGATATTTTGTCTAGATGCCCACATGATTCATAACTGTTATACAACTTTGATACAGTTGTTTCTATGTTGAAATGTGTACACATATGTAATATATCATATATTGATTGTAACACTACTTAGCGGTTCATTGATATGTATTCACCGCTGATCTTTCAATGTTTTTCGTCTTTGATGATCATGATGTTAAGATATCTTAGATGAAATTTATGTATAAACTAATGTGGAAATTGTGTCATTGCTAATATTGTAGTATGCGTTGGTGACACCTCTCTGGAAATATTTATACTTAGAGAAGTACTTTCTCTAAGGTCATAAAACTTATGCTTATCATCTGCGCATTGTATTGGTGCGTTGTGAGCCTATTGTATGTTGCTCCTAGATGTATTTCAAAAAAAAAATGTACCATTTTTTTTCCCGAGGGGTGTGGTAATCTGTTGCGTGCATATTTTGACGCACATATTACAAAAATCGATATGGCTATTTAATATGGGAAAAATATAGACATTCATTCATTTGTGTATGAAAATGCTGTCTATGGTAAAAGCGAGAGAATCCATGTTTGATTCACACTTTTGATTATAGGAGTAATCGTTCTGGATATTGATCCGGCGCAAGGATATTGCGCTTACGTTTGTACTTATTTTTTAGGGCCAGAAAATATATTAATTTGCTTATTGTGTTTATGGCCTGAATTCATATGTATTACATATTATTAGTACAAGTAGAATCAGTCCTATATTGTATATTTTGGATGGGTAGGAGGAACTAGATTCTTGTTCTTCCGGTCTAGCGGAAGTATGAGTTGTCTTGACAAGTCGTGATGAGTTCCGATGTACCGCTTACAAATGGCGGGGTACGTTTTTCAAGAGCTGGTCCTTTCGTCAGAAAAAATGTCTTACGAAGTGGTTTTTCTTCTGAAGGAGATGGTGTCTCTACGATAGTTTGTGTTAGAGACTCTCCTTATGTCAGTATATAGATGATTCGGACTCCAGGTAAACCCAGCTCCTATTTTTGATGATCTCTTGTCGGTTAGGCCTAGCTTGACTTTTGTGCTTCGCTATGCTAGTGTCGTGTTTTGTATCGACGAAGATGACAGATTTTCCTGCAGCGGTTATGGCTACGTGAATTAACCTGATCACCGTAGAGCTGTATGGAAACATTTATGAAATCATTTATATACCCACTATAAATTAACTCTGGCTTATATTCTCCTTCCTATGAATGAGTGAACGACAACTCAGGGAGGCAGCCATGTTAGATTTCGGTCATCATATGTTTTGATCACTGCCAAGAGAACAGATTATTTATCCTATTATCGGACAGTGACAGGGAGATCTCAATCTTGCTAGAAACCCCCCTTTCGTGGTTTCATAATATATGCTACAAACTATGGACGTCAAGTAACTTTAGTTATTTATCGATCTGCCTTCACTGACGCGTTTAGTCAGATAGGGGGATGCGGCCATAATATATCATGACATTGAACTTTTGATGTACTGCCCATTATTTCTGAATGTGTCATGACTTCAGATCTGCTATGTATACCTACAAATTGATATGTCAACATACCATGATGTACTCGTATGTCCCAGTGTGTACGTCTGAATAAATTGAATAAACAAAGATTCCAGCAGTCTGCATTGGTGCCTTGTAGACACAAGTGTATGAGTGGTTATATTGGTCAGCACATGAACAGTACACCATTCGCGGTAATCACACTCTACACTTCTACTTCATACATACACCATCCTGCGTCGGTTGAAGTGACCAAGTTTAGGGCCTGCTTCCCCTGGAGCCTTTGCCTTCCCTAACTCAGGACTAGGGTGAGTTACCCATTTACAGTTGGGTAGACTGGAGCATGCCTGATCTCAACAACACACCACTCTTCCTTACAGAGCATACAGACTGACACTTTACAGAGTGGAAAGAAGAAAGCAAACTTTACAGATATTCATAAGGAAATGTTTCCTGTTTACAGTGAGAAGTGTTTGTCGCATAAAGCAGTACATAACTGGGTCGATAAATTTTTCTCAAGGATGCTCAAAAATTGCTGATGAAGACCGACCTGGTTGTCCTCTTCAGATTGCGAAAGAAGCATCTGTGTCGCGGGTAGGGGAGATGATTCCGGCTGACAGGCGAGTTACGACAGACAGTGTAGCAACTGCAATAGGGTGTTCTCATGGTTTAGCCTACAGCATAATGCATGATCGTTTGAATTTCAGGAAAGTGTGCTCATGGTGGGTGTCCAGACAACTGACTGAGGAACACAAAATGAACCGAATGGGCCTGTCCTTGCAACATCTCTCTCGGTATGCAGATGAAGGAGAAGACATGCTTAACAAGACTGTTACTGGGGATGAATCATGGGTCCATCACTACCAACCCAAATCAAAGTGTGCTTCAATGCAATGGAAATATCTTTCTTCACCTTCTGCCAAGAAATTCAAGGTTACACCATCAGCAGGGAAGGTTATTCTTAAAGTGTTTTGGGATTCTCAAGGAGTGCTATTAACCCATTCCCAGAAGAAAGGTGAGAATGTGAATGCTGCATCATACTGTGAAGTTCTGTGTTGATGCTTCGGGATGCAATTTGAACAAAATGTCCAGGCCTACTGACTAGGAGTAATGCCAGACCACCTACTGCTCAATTAACACAGGAGAAAATTGAACAACTAGGGTAGCAACTTCTTGAACATCCGTCTTACAGCCCCGACTTAGCACCGAGCGATTTCCACCTGTTTGGTCCACTAAAAACTCACCTTGGAAGAAAGCAAAACTAGAAATCCTGGCTATAACGGAAACGAAGAAAAAAGGACAAGGAGTCATGGATCTCGATGGCAACACGTTGCTCTACAGTGGTGTACCCATATCTGAAAGGGCTAAAGGGGGCGTGGGTTGCATTGTGGCCCAAAATCAAAAAGTTAGTATCACGGGATGGAACTTTGTCTCGGAGCGCATTATGGTTGTAAAACTAAAAGAAGGAGAAACCATAGTCAACCTGGTCATAGTGTATGGGCCAAATGAGGAAGAGAGAGCAGAGGTCAAGGAGGAATTCTTCGAGCTGCTTCAAAGGACAGTGGATGACTGCCTAGATGAAGTTATTATGCTCGGAGATTTTAATGCCAGAGTTGGAAATGACCATGCTAGATGGGGTGGAGTTATCGGAAGATATGGAGAAGATACTCTCAATGACAATGGAAAGCGACTCCTTAGATTCTGCAGTGAGCAGAATCTGATCATTACAAACACAAAGTTCCCCATAAGCGCATACATGCATACACTAGATGTGAACCAACCAAGAATGAGAAGTCAGTGATCGACTATGCCATTGTTCGGAGAAGCTCATTCAGATATGTCCGAGATGCAAGAGTCTGGAGGGGGCCAGAGATTGGAAGTGATCACTACCTGCTAACAATCAAACGAACAACTGAAAGAGCTGCTCAGCCTAGGAACTGCCCAACATCACGCAAGAAACCAAGTAAACGAGCAGGAGAAATGAGCATTAGGACCTACAAGCTGAGAGAGAGCCAGAAATTAAGACCAGATATCAGGGGCTTATTGCTACAGCAGTGAGCAACACAGAAGAACGACCTGATGACTTGGAAACCCTCTGGAATAAATTCAAGGATATCATAAAGACAGCTGCTGCAGAAGCATGCGGTGAAGTCCAACTTGGGAACCAGAGAAAGAGGTCACCTTGGTGGACAGAGGAAGTCAAAGAGAAAATAAGAGAGAAGAAAATGGCATGGAAACAATACTTAGGAGCTAAAAACACAACAGGACAAATGGAAAAATATAGAGAATATGTGACACTCAGAACAGAAGCAAAGAACAAAGTGCTAGCAGCAAAACAGAAGTCCTGGGAAGAAATTGGAGAAAAGCTAGAAAAAAAGATGCACAAGAAAACCAGAAATTGTTCTATAAGACCCTAAAGAACATGAGGAAAGAAAAAAATGCCCTCTCAAATTTATAAAGGACAAGCAAGGCAAATTGCTTACTGCCCCGAAGGAAGTAATGGAAAGATGGAAAGAATATTTCTCAGAACTCCTGGATGGTGAGCATGATGAAGCATCAGAAATGATAACCACTGACACAGAAGAGGAAACCAATGATGGTGAAGATGACATAAAGATGGAAGAACTGAGGGCAGCACTAGAGAAAATCAAGATGGGCAAAGCAGCAGGGCATGATGGTATAACACCAGAAATGGTTAAGTACATGGGAGCATCAAGCGACCTATTACTCTTAAAGGTCCTACAGGCAGCATGGTGCAACAAGACCATACCAAAGGATTGGGAGATTGCCATCATAACACCAATTTTCAAAAAGGGGTGACAATCGACAATGTGGAAACCATAGAGGCATATCCCTTCTCAGTGTCCCTGGTAAAATCTACTCTAGAATCCTAGTGCAGAGACTCCGACGCCTAGCTGAGCCACAATTGGATGAGGTCCAGTGCGGATTCCGAGCAAACCGAAGTACTCAAGACCTAATCTTCACACTCAGACAGCTGAGTGAAAAGGCCCTTGAGTATAAGAGTGAGATCCATCTTTGTTTCATAGATCTGGAAAAGGCGTTTGACAGGGTCCCCTGGAGCAAACTTTGGGACTGTTTGGCAAGGAAGAATATTCCAGCACCTCTGATTCATGCTATACAGAGCTTCTACAAGTCTTGCAGAAATTATGTGAGGACAGCAAACCATAAGTCAGAAGAGTTCAGGACCACCACTGGTGTAAGACAAGGTGATATCCTATCACCTTACCTCTTCATACTCCTTATGGACGATGTCATCAAGGCATGTAAGGAGAGAACAAGAAAGTATTCAGTGGGGTACTGGAATATGAGACAGGTCTATATTTCGGAGCTGGCATTTGCTGATGATGTTGCCCTGATTGCTAAATCAGAGGCACATCTCCAATCCAACCTGCAAGTCTGGAAGGAAGAGCTGGAGAAGAGAGGGATGGTCATAAGCAGCTCTAAAACAAAATCCATGGTGATATCACGAGAAGAAAGAAAACATCAGATTAAGTTGGGAGAACAGGTCCTGGAGCAGGTCGACCACTTTAAATATCTCGGAGCTATTATATACCGAAAGGGAGGCATCAAAGAAGAGTTGGCCACTCGAAAAGCAGCGGCTGGGAGACTTTTTCAGGCCATAAATCGTGGATTCCTCAGCAAGAAAGAGGTTGGTAAGAAAACGAAGATGGCTGTATACCGCTCCACCTATGTCCCAGTCTTGACATATGGATGCGAGTCGTGGGCAATGACTACAACCCACAAAAGCCAGATCCAAACCTCAGAAATGAGGTATCTGAGGAAAGTGGTTGAAGTAACAAGAAGAGACATGGTCCGCAACCAGACGATCCGTCAAGGCCTAAAATCCCATCCGCTGCAGACCCAAATAGAACAGTCCCAACTAAGATGGTTTGGCCATGTCTGCAGAATGGGAGAAGATCGGCTACCACGACAAGCATGGGAAACAAAGAGCCAGGGATCCAGACCTCCAGGACGACCCAGAGTCCGCTGGGAGGACAACATTAGACAATCTTTGAAGGACCGAGGACTAGAATGGAACCAGGCCAGGAAGAAGACAGCTGATAGAATGGTCTGGCGCTCTCTCTTCCAAACCTCTACACCTCACGGTAGAAGGGGAACGACTAAGTAAGTAAGTAAGTAAGTATATAAGTGAAATTTTGTGTGTGAATTTGAAATGGTATAGACCCTATGAATTAAATTTTTCATTAAAATGCAGCCATTGGTTTCAATTTTTTCATTTTCTTTGCGATATAATATCAAAAGTCTACTTGTCAACACACATCACACACACACACATTTTGAAATGTCTACAGTAAATTATATGACCTCATTTGCACATGATTGGTTCATCAAACAATTGACATGATTTTAGCGTGAAAATGCGTGAATTTGAACTGCTTGAACTTAAATAATGTTTATATCCGGTGTTACTCACACATTGTCAATCAGGGGGCGTGTCTACAAAAAGTATTGTGTGGTTAAGTAGGAAAAAATGAGTCTGCGAGTACATTTTATGACATTACAGCAAATCACAAATAGGATTTTTAAGTATTTCTGCAATGAAGCTACTTGACGAAAAACTATATCATTCTATTTCAAACCCAAAAAAGAGGACTATTCATGCCTTGGGGATAAGAAACGATCATTGCACCGCTGGATAGCGACATCTGAAATTTCTAATTCCAGTGTTTTATACACGAAAAAGAGTGGTGGATAATTTTGACAGGCAATTGATCCGCAGAGAAATTCGCAATATGGTTTCACAATAATGAGGGCAGTGACTTTAAGGAAATAAAAAATTTGGTTAAGAAAGAAAAATGACATTGATATTTTCCAAATCAACGCTATGGAGGACTATTAGGAGTTTGGGATTCACTTTTAGAAAATATGTTGGTGGTAGAAACCTTATTTGTGAGAAGCCTCATATAGTTGCAATGAGAAGCAAAATATTTACGCGAGGTCAGAGAAATGAGAAGAGATTGTTATGATTTTGTGTATTTAGATGAAACTTGGATCAATGCGCACCACAGTAAATGAACGAGAAATGGCAATCATCTGATGGGACAACTAAGAGACTAGTACCAAGCAGCAAAGGACAGCACCTAATACTTGCACATGCAGGAAGCAGCCATCATGGGCTTCTAAATAATACTGAACTCATATTTGTTTCAAAATCCACAGATAATAGGGATATCATACAGAGATGAATGGCAAGATATTTTCAAGATTGGATTGTGAATCATGTACTTCCTTCCTTGAATAGACCGTCCGTGTTTTGATAATCGGCAATGCTTTATATCACAACGTTGTGGCACCAGAAGATAAAGTTCCTAATTCATCAAGTACTAAAGATATAATAAAGATTTGGCTGACCAAAAACAACATTCCATTCAACGAAATGTCCCAGAAGCCTGAATTACTTGGAATTGTAAAAAGACACAGCATACAAAGATATTTCACATAGACAAGGCAATCCATGAACATGGTCACAGATGTTTAAGATTGCCTCCTTACCTTTCTCACTTAAACCCAATAGAATTAGTCTAGGCTAAAATTAAGGAACAGGTAGCAACAGAAAATAGAACGTTCAAATTAAAAGATGTTGAAATACTTACAAAAGCCGCCATCTCCAATATAGCCAGGGATTATTGGAAGAAATGTGAGAACCATGTGTTACAAGAAGGAAGAAGAATATTGGAAGAATGATGGTTTGTCCTTCATTCAGCCGAGATTGATTATCGATTTCTCAGAGAGACATTCTGATTATGATTCGGATGAAGTTTATTTCACTGTTAAAGATGACCTTACCGTTATTTACAAGGCAACATTGAGGAGCAAACGTTTCCATGTATGATATTTATGAACCGCAAAGAGATGATACCGATTGAAATAATTAGATCAAGGAAGGTCCAGATTGGTAGCGCATTAAATGTCAATGACAAACAATGTCACGAGTACTGTATCTCCGCATGCAGAAATTCATTTATTTAAGAAATCATCATCAACACGGGTATCATATGCAAACGTGAGTGGCCACATTAATTGTAATAGTAGGACTGTCTACGCCTATGCCTAAATCAATTCACAGAATCTGTGACTGAAGTGGTTAAAATTTCATTTTATCGATACACAATAATTAGTATGACCGACAATGATAAAAGGATTTCCATCCGTTTATGGGAACTGGACAAGATGCACAGATATAAAGTATATATTTGTTTGGGTCTATAACCCAATATAACATCGTATGCAAAAAATGGCATTAATACGTTTGACGGTTAATCAGATAATTACATTGAAGTTGGGCAAAGCTAGTGAAACGTGCTATAAATTTAGTAAATCTCCATAATGACGGAAGCTGCACGTAAAAAATAAATGGCTCAATCAGTATAAAACATGGTTAAGGTTTCAATATGCAACCTTACGGCAATGAACTTGTCCCTGGACAAAATGTAGTATGTGTGAAAGAGCAAACCAAGTGCCTAACGTTAATGTGGATCGAAGAAAGATGTATCGGCGAATGTGCAAGTATAGGATTCCTAACTGTTTACACACAATCTGAAACTCGTAGCGTCACTGTTCATAGCATGTCTTGGCCTTACCAGATGGCCCATTCCTTGTGTTTCTGAAGAAGGAATTCAGGGACATGAGGAGGCGAATTATTGTCATTTGTGTTCATATGAAGAGATGCTATCATGTAATGGTTACCAGACCAACCGTTGATTGGGATTTAAAGTAATCTAGGTCATAGGAGACGCATCTGAGCTGGATAAGCACCGCAAGAAGCGCTCACTCTCGACCGTACATTTTCCCACATTGCTACAAGATTTTGGGCGGGATGGATTTTATCCAGAAGAGTACACCAGTCAACCCCACGTGGGAGTCTGACAGGTGCAGATCGGCAGAAGCTGCTTATTAGCATTCGTGTTGTCAGACGTTCCACAACATAGTCCACACAACTACCCTGTATCATCGGATAAATTTACTCATAGCTAAATTAGCTAGACGACCTCTATAGCTACATACTGCCAAACAAATGATACAGTGAAAGTCATTCTGTAAGCTGCACGCAGTTTGATTGATCAACTGCTATATTTAATCAAGTTTTGAGGGATTGTAATAAGGTCCAGGCCCACTTTACAATCTTTGGGGAAAATCACCCGCACTTTGTTGGGGCGTGAAGGGTGGTGACTGTTGACATTGGAGAAAGCTTGGTATTCGTAGTCCACATGTTGACTGATAGGTTTGGTGGCATGCATTGACATCCAATTTGATTATAATGCAGATAGGTTATTCAGCTCCACATTCATTTGTCCAATTAGCCTAACATAGCCATTACCTAGCACTACTATTTGGTGCTTTGTTTGTTCTTCTGTAAATAGTCACTGATAGGCAGAAGCTTTACCAATTACTGGCATAATGGAAGGGAAACAGCATTATACGTAATTATAGGCGTAGCCATTGATTCCCAGAACGAGTTACGCACAGTATAGCGAGTATTGCCACACTTTAGTTTGCGTCGTAAGTGCATATTGAATTTTGCATCGATACTGATCCATTCATAGGCCTTCACCATCCCAAACCACACTTATGAGTGGGTACTCCACGCCTCAAGAAAACCTCTTGACATGTCAGTAAACGTCAACTTTCAAAGGCTGTATTTCCTATCTTTTTGTGCACAGGTCAACGTCATCCGGGTTGGTGTTTTGGAGTTTTCCCAGTCTGGGTCTTCCCCTCCATGAAGCGACTGTCACAACGACCTCGGGTTAAAATACTGGGTTGATATCTGGTCCCTGTACTGTCTCAGTAACTAAGGGATCTTCAATGAAGTTAGTTGTACCTAGGGGTCCAAGCACCCTTTTTTCTCGTATACTAGCGACCGTGCTTATGCGTATATGACGGCGCATTTTTCGCCAAAATCCATATCCGACTATCTGCACACTGGGCTTTGCTGACCATAAAACCATTCCCACGTTCAATTGTACTCATTTTGCCAGATGATGCAAATTGTTTAGCAGTCCATTAGCACTTTCGGTGGAGTTAAAGCGTTAGTTCACAAGCTCTGGAGCTCAGTTGTATTGTCTATAGCACGCTTTTTCACTAGCTTTGCCCCAACTTCAAATGTTAATTATCTGATTAACCGTCGTAACGTATTAATGCCATTTTTTGCATACGATGTTATATTGGAATATTTTAGACACCCAACAAATATATACTTTATATCCTGTGCACACTTGTCCAGTTCTTCATATAACGGATGAAATTCCTTTTGTGATCTTTGTCACGGCCCTCATCCTTAACTAATTTAATTGTGTATCGAAAAAATTTGAAATTTTACCACTTCATGTCACAGTTCGTCTGTGAATTGCTAGAGGCTTAGGCATAGGAAGTACGTGTCTACTATTAACGAATAATGTGTGGCCATCACGTTTGCATATTGAATACCTGTTGAAGCGGATGAGATTTCTTAAATGATCTGCATGCGAGATACTCGTGACATTGTTTGTCATTGACATTTAATGCGCTACCAAACTGGACCTTCATTGATCTAATTATTTTCAATAGGTAATCACCTCTTTTGCGGTTCATAAATATCATAATGGAACGTTGCTCCTCTAATGTGGCTTGTAAATAACGGTAAGGTCATCTTTAAAGAAATTAAACTGCATCCGAATCATAATCAGATGTCCCTCTCTGAGAAATCGATAATCAATCTCGGCTGAATGAAGGACAAACCATCATTCTTCCAATATTCCTTCTTCCTCTTGTAACACATGGTTCTCACATTTCTTCCAATAATCCCTGGCTATATTGGAGATGGCGGCTTTTGTAAGTATTTCAACATCTTTTAATTTGAACGTTCTATTTTCTGTTGCTACCTGTTCCTTAATTTTAGCCTAGACTAATTCTATTGGGTTTAAGTGAGAAAGGTAAGGAGGCAATCTTAAACATCTGTGACCATGTTCATGGATTGCCTTGTCTATGTGAAATATCTTTGTATGCTGTGTCTTTTTTACAATTCCAAGTAATTCAGGCTTCAGGGACATTTCGTTGAATGGAATGTTGGTCTTGATCAGCCAAATCTTTATTATATCTTTAGTACTTGATGAGTTAGGAACTTTATCTTCTGGTGCCACAACGTTGTGATATAAAGCATTGCCCATTATCAAACACGACGGTCTATTCAAGGAAGGAAGTAACATGATTCACAATCCAATCTTGAAATATCTTGCCATTCATCTCTGTATGATAATCCCTATTATCTGTGGATTTTAAAACAAATATGAGTTCAGTATTATTTAGAAGCCCATGATGGCTGCTTCCTGCATGTGCAAGTATTAGGCGCTGTCCTTTGCTGCTTGGTACTAGTCTCTTAGTTGTCCCATCAGATGATTGCCATTCTCGTTCATTACTGTGGTGCGCATTGATCCAAGTTTCATCTAAATACACAAAATCATAACAATCTCTTCTCATTTCTCTGACCTCGCGTAAATATTTGCTTCTCATTGCAAACTATATGAGGCTTCTCACAAATAAGGGTTTCTACCACCAACATATTTTCTAAAAGTGAATCCCAAACTCCTAATAGTCCCCTCCATAGCGTTGATTTTGGAAATATCAATGTCATTTTTCTTTCTTAACCAAATTTTTTATTTCCTTAAAGTCACTCCACTGCCTCATTATTGTGAAACATATTGCGAATTTCTCTGCGGATCAATTGCCTGTCAAAATTATCCACCACTCTTTTTCGTGTATAAAACACTGGAATTAGAAATTTCAGATGTCGCTATCCAGCGGTGCAATGATCGTTTCTTATCCCCAAGGCAATGAATAGTCCTCTTTTGTGGGTTTGAAATAGAATGATATAGTTTTCCTCGAGTAGCTTCATTGCAGAAATACTTAAAAATCCTATTTGTGATTTGCTGTAATGTCATAAAAATGTACTCGCAGACTCATTTTTCCTACTTAACCACACAATACTTTTTGTAGACACGCCCCTGATTGACAATGTGTGAGTAACACCGGATATAAACATATTTTATGTTCAAGAAAGTGCAATTTCACGCATTTTCACGCTAAAATCATGTCAATTGTTGATGAACCAATCATGTGCAAATGAGGTCATATAATTTACTGTAGACATTTCAAAATGTGTGTGTGTGATGTGTGTTGACAAGTAGACTTTTGATATTATATCGCAAAGAAATGAAAATTGAAACCAAATGGCTGCATTTTAATGAAAAATTTAATTCATAGGGTCTATACCATTTCAAATTCCACACACAAAATTTCACTTATTATAACTTACTTACTTA
>JAMPIV010018495.1:0-68800 GCA_024509875.1 Oreohelix idahoensis
GCGCCTCACGAGTACATGAATCATTAGCTGTAATCGACTCTTATTCTTAACTGGTTTATTTCTTACAATGGGCACTGGATGGGTACTGTTGACACATGAAAAGGATTCAAGGACAAATAGTGCAAAGAAGCATTAAAATAAAAAACGCCCAAGTAAAATAAACACACAAAGCACGCAAACACCCTACAATTCAATGAACATATTGTTAATAGTCCAGAAAACCTGATGTAAGTAGCTAACACAATTCACACAAGTCAATTAACTGTAAAAATCATCAGATTAGATATAAATTAAGATTAAGAATAACGCTGAACCAAATGCCATAATTACAGTTAGACTAAACAGGATAGACTAATTACTGAGATGACGGATGAGGTGAGGCAAATAAAGTTCGTCTCTTGTTATTCCAATCTCCTTCCATTTCTGTCAAAATTGTGCCCTAGTGAGACTATGAAGGTTACGGCAGGATGGTCACGGCAACTATGAAGGTCACGGCAGGATGAACCAAGGACATCTTGGTGGCGATGCGTCCAGTACTTTTGGTTTCAAGGATCATCATCATTGTACACGGACAACTCCATCAGTGCTCAGGTCTTCACCCTTAGATCACACAAGGAGGATCTCAGCACAGTTCACGAACTCCGTAGCACCGGCGAGGATCCCAATGTTTGTATACAGGAATCACACATTCTATAAATATTTTTGTAGTCGGTAGATTTCTAATTTTTAAATTTTGCCAGGGCAGCGGCCATATGGCCTACTCTTTACGATTTCCAACTGCCGAGGGATTTTTAACGTGCGCAACTTGCATACCCGACCTCCTATTTTTTCACTGTTATCCGAGAAAGCTAGGCATCCGATCTCACTATCCAGTAGATCAGGGGGGAGTACGACAATATTAGGACCACTGGTTGTGAAAACATTCTATAAACTAGTTGTACCCGGAGTAACATACGCCATCAGCATCATATCGTAAAGGTTATTAATTAAATATAAACACATTTTATTTATTCATTCATAAATTTCATTATATAAACAATTAAAAATGTAATTCCTCTCAGATACAACATTTAATGAGTCCATTGATATAGAAAATTCCCAGCTTCGATGGTTTGGAATATGTCTGCAGAATGGAAGAAGATCGAACTAAGTTCTATCCATCTATTACGCGAGACCTCTACGATGTGTTGTCACCGGATAGCCTACTACTGATACCATAGCACCATTCGTGCTAATAGTTATCAGTTAGATTAGGAAGAATAGTTACGAGGTTTTATTGAAATAGACTCGAGATACGCAGTTATCAGATTGAAACTGAAACTAGGTTAAATAGCGACTCAACGCTAATTTTTGGCGGGAGTTGCTCAGCAACCGATGACGTAAATCGGAATAGCCGAGACACTCCATCGGTAGGCATATAAGATCCAATAAAATAAATAAAGAATTATTAGACTGACCAACCAGAAAGGTTGTAAAAGCGCGCACCACTATGCAAAGGAAAATTTCGATATCCTAAATCAGTTGATCCACAATAGTGTTACGGTGTTATTTTAAATGACGACGTCTGCTGGGGTTAGCAGTGCGCAAATTTGAAGGTCAATAGAATTAATAGAATATGTTGATATTTTATGGACTACTGAGCGCGAAATACATGCTAAAATTATGACGTGTTCGCGTTGGGAAGGTCACGCTTAGTGACTTGGTTACGTGACCCCTTTTATGCTGTCCGTCGAGCAGAGAAGTCGTGTCTTGTATTCATTCCAATGAGAGGCTTTAATATATAGCCATAAGTATGAATTCAATATAGAACTCAGGGTCAGTTCGGATAATAGTATGACTTATGAGATTTATATGTAAACTGAATTATGGAAAGGAGAATCGGATATGATTCACTTTGAAGCTGTCGAGAACTCATGCGCTCATTTCTGGCTGTCTGATTACAGCAGCGCATGTATACAGCCATGATGTTCATCTGACATATTATTTTGACACGGACGGATACTTACTTGTATTACTTGGAATTTCTTATTATAATGAACTGTATATGAAGATTATGAAATGTTGGATGTTGTATATGTGGAAAAAGCCAATACATGTGGACTCAAACTGAAGGCTTGATAACTTCATTACGTTACGGGTTTGGTTCCGCAGCTGTTCAATGTTTATATTTATCAGCACGATGAACTCTTCATAAGAAAAATCAATTATCGTAAATTATGCAAATCAGAATTCGAAGGGACTTCTTAGATTGTCAGAGCTAACCAATAAAATAACTAACATTGAACAAGTCAAGAGACTGATTGTAATATTCAAACAATAATGATAACCGAAGGAATCACCCGTTTCAAGTGGTGGCCAGAAGTGGTCTTGAAAGTTTTTATTCAAAAGAAAGAACCTAATAATTAGAACATTTTTCCTTACGAGCCGATATGGACATTGTTATACGGAACACCGGTGACGTCATGCCCTTGGCAACAGTCTGAATCGTTTGCAATGCCGGCGAAAATCAATGCCCTTCAGAAATATATTTCAGCTCTAAACAACGAAGGAAACAAATTGCTACCGTCTTCATCATTACATACGAGCTCATGAGTCTGTTGGCGAAGTAGACAATGTACTAGATTACTACTAAAAAGATAAGTAACTTGTTTGAGCGTTACACATTTGGTCCTATTTGTCCTGCTTAACGCCATGTTCATTTTTACACTGCTAAATGTTAATTGTTGTTTATGTTATTTTACATGTCGTGTGATGTTGGTGCGGCGGTTCGGAATCAATGATATGGCTCTAAGGATGACGAAATTGATTCTGAATGTTCTATAGGGCAGTTAAATATTTACATTTTTGCAGAGAACCCTATCGAAGATTCTACCGATTGGACTCTTCGTCTGCATTTGTAATTATTTGACTTCAGTGTTTTAGCTGTGAAGTCGTGTTAATAACTGGTGTATTCTAAATTGTATTCAGTTGTTATTTTATTCAGTTTTGTAAAATAATGTTCGTAATCTATAGTGTTATTCTGACCTTGCTATCTTTTATTTCTAATGTAATAACCGTTGATGAGTCCACTGTTATGTCACCATTTTTTGTGTACGCAGGTTCATTCTGAATTTGGTTCAACCTTGACCTTCTTACTTCCGATTATTCTGCTTGTTTTGGTATATTCATTTTTGGTCTGAAATTGTAACTTTGTGATGTGATACTGTTTTGTAAAACCTTGTTTGATGAATTGTATTGTTTCTGTGTATTTCATACATTAATAATATGTTTATATTATGATAATTTGATCAATAATAAGATATTAAATTGATTTAATTAAATTTTTCTGAAAGTGATATGGACTTAAGCTATATTATAAAGCTGCAGTAGTAGTCCAAGACTTTAATAAAGCATTTTATAGATGATGAATAAGGCATAAAGTCATAACTTGATAATTGCAAGTAAATATTAAATTAAAATAATTTATTGAATTATTTTCCTGTATTCACACAATGGATAGGTGTTGAATTGAAAAACTATATATATAATATAATAATTATTACACTTTCATAGTACTATATTGTTGACTTAGCACATATCTTTCATTGATTAATATAATTAAGGAGGGATAATGCCCATAATTATTTAATAGTGATATTAGGTGCATGATATAAATTCGGCATCCTAAATAAATAAATATCATAACTATTTATGATATATATTATTGATTATATATAATATTAGTATAAAATATTGAATAGTTGTTGAACTTACAACAATTATTAAGAGGATATTATAGTTGGTTATATTGAGTATTCATACGTTGAGTATGTACAAATAATTACATAGATTCTATTGTTGACTATTATAGATCTGTAATTTTTTACAATATTAACGTCAAGATGCTTACGTTAGACCATTTTGTTAAAATTGGAAAAGATTATGGTTACAAATCACAAGAACTTCGTCAGTTTGCAGAAGCGGAACTTGCTAAATATGAAGCCAAATTAGCAGAACAGGAAATGAAAGAAATTGAAAAAGAAAATAGGCAAAGAGAGATTGCTAGACAGGAAAGGGAAGAACGTCGACAAGAAGAAGAAAATAAAATGAGACGAGAAGAAATTGCAAGACAACAGGAATTGGAATTGACACGTCTTAAGGTGGAAGCAGCTAGATTACAGGCACAAAATGCTAATACTAACCATGGTGATGGTACTGACACACAAAATGGATCTTCATTAAATCAAAACAGGATTCATTACAACTTTAAACTACCTCATTTTAAGTTGAATTTTGACGATTTGTCTTCATATTTATCAAGATTTGAACAGATATGCAAAACAAATAACTTGCCTAAACATACATGGGTACTTAAGTTAAATGAATTTCTTGATGGTGAACCATTGACAGCATCTCAGAATGCTGATCCAACAATAGCTACTGATTACGATGCTATTAAAACCTTACTTTTACGTCGTTTTCACTTAGACGAAGAAAAATGTAGGTTAAAATTTAAAAGTATCCTACCAGATTCTAATAAAGATTTTTCAGGTTTTATTGCGAACATACGCAATACGTTTAACAGATGGTTAGAACTGGCAGATGTCAACAAATCATACGACAAATTAGTTGATCTGTTGCTACGTGACAAAGTGTTATCCTCTGTCAGCCCACCGTTCTTTGCATATTTGCAAGAACGAAAACCATCTACAATCGAGGAGTTAGAAAAAATTTCATTAAATTATTGTACTGCGCATCCGAATGCGAACATTTCTAACTCTTTGATAAGGGAACCTCTACCTGTGGCTTCTAATATGGCATACTACAATCATGACAAACCAAGAACACACAGCGTAGACAGAAGTAGGTTCAAAGGAAATTATAACGTTAATTTTCATAAGGGACAGAATAACTTTAACAATAAAAATGATTTTAATAGAGGAAAACCACAATATAGAAATTATTCACCTCAATCGAGATATAACAATGGTCAACATAACGGACATTATAACCGTTCATATAATAACAACAATGGTAACAATTGGAATAACAATAATCATAGCTCGAGACATCGAGATAACAGTTACAATAGGGGACAACGGGATAATTCAAATGATTATTCTCGTCATCGGTCTCAGTCACGTAGACCATCACAGTTTGATCACAATGCAGGGGCGGCACTCACGGATGGTACGACCCCTAGTGTTTCTGATAATAATAATCAGTCACAATCTTCGTCTTCATGTTGTGCTGTTAACTTTAATGTGGCAAATAGTTGCCAAGATTGTAATGCTATTTTTCAGAAGGCCAA
The DNA here is from genome assembly GCA_024509875.1 of Oreohelix idahoensis. Classification (NCBI taxonomy): domain Eukaryota; kingdom Metazoa; phylum Mollusca; class Gastropoda; order Stylommatophora; family Oreohelicidae; genus Oreohelix; species Oreohelix idahoensis. The sequence goes on from JAMPIV010018495.1 coordinate 5,291, forward strand.
AGAAACTGTGCTGAATTGTGGACACCTTCATACAGCAGTTGGTCTTTCGGCGAACGACGGCACAGGCACCCTGATGTTCAATAGAGGATTAGTAAATGGTACTGTGGTCTCAGTTTTATGGGATACGGGATCAACCACTATCGGAGTCCGACAGTCACTCGTTCACCCCAGTTGTGCTACAGGGGAACACGTCAGGTGTATGACCTTCGGGGGTACTATTGAGTACTACCCCACTGCCATAGTATATGTTAGCACACCATTTTTTACAGGTAATGTCAAGGTGTGCATGTTACAGAATCCATCAGCTAATCTTACAGTAGGACGCATCCACGGCAGTAAGGATTGCACTCTTAAAGAAATTAATGAATGGGAGAGAAAAAATTTGCAATCTTTTAGCAACGCTAACGCTGTTGTTGCGATGGCTACACTTCGTGCCAACAAAATGAATACATGTGGCACAGCAGTTTCCAACTTCACTCTGAGTACTATCCCGGAAACTGATGAGGATGATGGATCTATTGTACAACATACTAAGGATACTCCATGTAATAAGACCAGTTCAGCACAACCCAACAAAATGAAAAGATCATTTCGAGGGAGATATACTTTTCCTCGTCAGGACACTACTGCCAATTCTGAAAATAAATGTTGTCGACAGGATCAGATTATAACTGATCCTAAGAAAACTGTTGCCGTTGTCAACATTGACAAAGATGTTACGAAGAAGAATAATATGGCGAAGAATAATGTTGGAGTTAGAAGGAACAGGGATAATGAATTTAAGACAAATAAGTCTAACGGCAAAGGTTTTACTTTGCCCAACCAAGACATGTCTACGACATGTAGGAAACCTACTACGTTTGGTAATGATAGGTATCATCCTAAGTTCAGTCAGGATGATACCTCATCCAATAAATATACTATGTCTATGGCAAAGGAGAAAGTTAACTTGGTTTATAGGACAAAGAATACATATCGTCATTGTGCACAATTTCGTGACAATGATACTACATATATTGGGAGAAGTGCGTATTCTCGCACGGTGTTAGTGCGAAATCTGCCACAGGATACTACCTGGCAGGCACTTAGAAATTGTTTTGATTATACAGCAAACGTTAAGTTTGTTCGTGTTCTGCCATCTGTCAATGGTCATAAGAGGGAGGCGTTGGTTACCCTCCGTAACAATCGTGACGCTCGTTTGGTTATCGAGCGTGATGATGGTGTTTATTTTTATCACCATTATCTAAAATTACAACTAGTACCTGATTCTGCGTGACGCAGATAAAATGTTACATTCACACATTGATCTTACTCTTTGATGACTCAGCATTGTCAGTCATCATTTCTGGCCTTTCATAATCATCTATCCTAATATAGATTGATTTATTGATTTTTTTCTTCTCGAAAAACATTTTTGTTTCTTGATATCTTCAAATTTGTTCAAATTTCTGTCTTATTTGTTTTTTCCCATGCCTACAAGAAACAGTAATGTCGTTATTGGTATTAACTATGCTCAGCCCAATACAGCATAAGTTAACTTGTCATCTATCACGGCTGTCTTGTCATCTTTGTTAAAGAAGAACATGCCGTTGAGGATAAATTGGACTGACGAATGTGACAAAATATTTCGCAGAATTTTGAAATTTTTTCATGCCCACCAGTTTTAAGATTACCAGATGCTTCTAAAAAGTTTGTCATTCGTACAGATGCGAGTAATTACGGACTCGGAGCTTGTCTACTCCAATATCACGATGATATCCTTCATCCTGTGTTATACATATCACGCAAGCTAAAAACTCCTGAAACGAAATATTCGACGGTGGACAAGGAGTTGCTGGACGTGATATGGGCAATTACCAAATTGGAAAAGTTTCTACTTGGATCACCATTTCTGATCCAGACCGATCAAAAGTCTGTTGCATCATTACGTCGTTCAAACCATAAAAGCCCAAAGCTTGCACGCTTTGCAATTGCGCTACAACCCTATGATTTCGAAATAGAATCTATACCAGGAATTGAGAACATAATAGCCGATACTTTATCAAGACATCCCACGGATTCTGAATGACTATTATTATTTCAAGAAAGTTACAGACTAATCAAGAATTACGTTTGAAATGAACAGTATTACTGTGATGCAAGAATATACAATACTTCATATGGACTTCCTACTTCTATGTAGAAATTTCGAAAAAAAACTATTGGTATCAAAGTATCAAGCGTTACAGATCGGTTGAAAAATTTGGACTTCGCTGGACTTTGCGGATTACTCATTTATTCTTCAAATCTATTGCAAAGTAGTAAAAAGGAACAAGTTCTGATAAAGACTGGACAGAGACTGTGATGATACATAAAGTGAAATGACTGATTCAAATAACTTTCAAAATTTCAATAAATGAATTAACGACGGTTGGATCATCATATCAGAATTGGATAATATGAACTTTGTTCCCTTAAGAACTTTCATACAAGTCAAAAGGATGTAACGACGATTGGATCGTCATATCCGATATTGTTAATTTTAATAGTTATTAAATTAATATGGAATAAAATAAAGTTGAAGTGTGGTGAAATTTAAAAAAATAAAATATACAAAAGAAAAGATGAAACAAAAAAAAATATCACACCAATTAAACATTTTTAATAGTTTAATTATTAAGGTGATAGATATTAGATGATGATATTTCATATGTATACTTAAAATGTATGAATTTTTTTTCTTTTCTTTTCTTTCTTATTGCGTTAATTTAATTAGTTATCATCTAATCTATACTGATACTTAATTTTAACACACATTATTAATTTAATATATACTTTAATATTTAGTTTTAATTGTCCGTACTTCTCAATTTTTTTTTTTAGCATACTACTTCTCATTTTCTTTAATTAGATATTAATTAGTTAATACCATACGTACATATTATAATTAATTATTTTAATTTTAATTAGTTAGAATAATTTTAATAACACCTCACATTAGTAGTTAGTCAATACAGACATCAAATTAATTAGTTAATTAATTAATGACAGTGACATTTCTTTATTTAATATAAGTTATATGTATGATATGACGTTTATTTTATTATAAGATATTACTGACATGACCGCGACACTGTTCTAGATAGAACATCGTAGGCCATACGTCGGGTTTTGTTAAATTTTTGATAAGTTGATTAAGATAGTTCAAAAAGAAAAAAAAATCTATCTAATAGATTTTTTTTCCCCGTCGGACAGGAAATCTGTTACGGTGTTATTTTAAATGACGACGTCTGCTGGGGTTAGCAGTGCGCAAATTTGGAGGTCAATAGCATTAATAGAATATGTTGATATTTTATGGACTACTGAGCGCGAAATACATGCTAAAATTATGACGTGTTCGCGTTGGGAAGGTCACGCTTAGTGACTTGGTTACGTGACCCCTTTTATGCTGTCCGTCGAGCAGAGAAGTCGTGTCTTGTATTCCTTCCAATGAGAGGCTTTAGTATATAGCCATAAGTATGAATTCAATATAGAACTCAGGGTCAGTTCGGATAATAGTATGAATTATGAGATTTATATGTAAACTGAATTATGGAAAGGAGAATCGGATATGATTCACTTTGTAGCTGTCGAGAACTCATGCGCTCATTTCTGGCTGTCTGATTACAGCAGCGCATGTATACAGCCATGATGTTCATCTGACATATTATTTTGACACAGACGGATACTTACTTGTATTACTTGGAATTTCTTATTATAATGAACTGTATATGAAGATTATGAAATGTTGGATGTTGTATATGTGGAAAAAGCCAATACATGTGAACTCAAACTGAAGGCTTGATAACTTCATTACGTTACGGGTTTGGTTCCGCAGCTGTTCAATGTTTATATTTATCAGCACGATGAACTCTTCATAAGAAAAATCAATTATCGTAAATTATGCAAATCAGAATTCGAAGGGACTTCTTAGATTGTCAGAGCTAACCAATAAAATAACTAACATTGAACAAGTCAAGAGACTGATTGTAATATTCAAACAATAGTGATAACCGAAGGAATCACCCGTTTCAAATAGCCAGTATGTACGGACGTACAACTGCTGGTCTTGAAGTTATCAAGATATCAACTCTGTAAAGCAGATGGTTTGTTTTTAATGTTGGAAATTCCTATTTATCAATAAGTACAGCTTCGAGTGACTTTTTCATTTTTTAGAAATAAAACATAGTTAGTCCAGAAATGCCTAAATGTCGGAAGGACTAGCTGAAGTTATAAGAAATGAAAACGGAGCTCTTTAAAGTCAAATTATCACAAATCATTAAAAAGGTAGAGGCTCTACTGTCATTTACTCCTGAGTCGGATAAATCTAAGAAGCAAACGAACAGGAACTAAGTCAAAATACTTACCCCAACATGGATAGGCTACAGGGAGAAAATAGCCTACGAATAACCACAAAGACACACTTTTATGAGGATTTGTAAAATGAATGCATGCAAGTGACTTTGTCTGGATTGTATATAAGAATAAACTGTTTTAATGAAGACTGAAGACTTTCTTGCCTACCTCATGTTGAAAGTTTTACAGTAAATAGTGAACATAGAGTATGCTAATAAAAGTCACACAATATTAAACACCACAGAGGAATTTTGGAACGAACTTGGTTACAATTATCATCAAGAATTAATATCTCTGGCAGTATACCAGTATTCCTGACTTGAGTGATACAATAAGCATATAAACGCTCCACGGTCACAGTGTCTTTGTAGAAGCGTAATATCAATCTTGTTCCATTGCAGAGTCCGCTTGATGGCATAAGATTTCGCAGTAGCATGATTACAGCACCTTCTTTCAGTTTTAACTCGTGAGGAGGCATTCCTGTTCGTATTAAGCTGTAGAGAAGTTCTTCAGGGTAAGCCAGTTGGTCACGTGGTTCATCGCTTGCTACAGTATCCACACTTTTGTAAACAGTCTCTTCTCGTATACATGGGATAGTCGTTAACATTCTATTCTGTTGTATCTCTGAGCTGTTTCGGAAATCCCTTACTGCATACACCTTCTTTCATGCACGGAGATCGTGCACTGAGTGCGCCGCAAGGACCAAGCAGTTCTACTGGTTTTATTTTGAACACTTGCACAGTTATGCCTGGTCGGTGTTCAGGACGTTGCTTTCCTTCCATTGCATTCACAATCTCAAGCAAGGCAGGACTGCAAGAAAATGTAACGAATAGATCAGGTCTCCCAAACTTGTGTACAATTGTCATAGAATCTTGATAGTTTTGTTGTATGTACCTTCGGCTGCCTTGGAAAGTCGAAGGCAGAATTATCATCTTCCCTGCTCTCAAGTTTTGGGTTTGAACTCGTGCTTCTACTGCATCCAATACTCCACGAAACATTTCCACACCTAGATCTTTTTGCTTATGGCGTAAATAGTTTAATCTAGATCCTTCAGTCTTCACATAGGCGTCTACAATGTATTGCTGAAAGTGGGTCGAGCGAAACCTTCACACGCATACACGCAGGACTGGTGACCTAGATGTGACGTGCAGTCCACTTTGACTCCGCCCTTTATCGATTTCCCGCAAGCGTTTCTTGCCAATCTAAGGTTACCATCCCTATAACTACAAGGTAATTGAATCAACTGATTTGTATCAAAAATGTCCCATTTACTTTCATGGTGCACTTTAGAAAAGCTATATTCTTCGATATGATATTTTGCCATGTAGGCCTAGGCCTTTTATTGTTACATTCTGCCAGTATTATATCAAACATTTTCTATAACTTTTCTTCTTTTTGCTTCTTTAAATTGTTGACAAAATGTCTAGTTATGTGTCTCTCATGCCATTGAGGTCTTTGTTTATTTAACTACCGAGTTCTGTTAGTACTGGCAATGTATGTGTGGAAAAACAATACATGTCTATCAGAGATTCTTTCGATCATTAGATTTTTTTTAGCAGCGTCAGAGCAGAGGCAGGTGTCTTAGTTATTACAAAATACCAACAAATGTACCTTCATGTCTTGTCCCTGATGAGTCCTAATTATCACTTTTTAATTATCTGGTCCCTCTTGCCGTGAGGCGTTAATAGCAGGTGATGTTTTCTTTCTTGAGCAAAGTGGACCTCATTGGCTTTCTATGCCTATGTTGTTGTCGGATTTCTGTAATATTATCTACTTGCCTGTTGGTTTGCTTCGTGCCCTAATAACAACCGAATATCTACAAAAGAGAAAGTCAAATGAATTAAACAGGACTACCCACCGTACGGTAATGGTAGGGGGAGTCATCATAAGGATAATTGGCGACGAGTGATCCCCCATGAAAGTTTGCAGACAGGACAAAGTTGGGCTTTGTCTTGAGCCAGTTGATAACTGCTGCTGTCTCCGGCTGGATGGGGCCAGTTTGCGATGAATACTGGTCGGGGAAGTTTCTGTTCAGATCCACACCTGGTGAACAAGTGAGTTGAAACGTGGTAGTTAAGTAATTATCTTAATTGAGAGCTGTTTTAATGGTTAAAAAAAATTGTACAATCTAGACCAGCGATAGGAAACCTAGAACTATGGGGTTCTCCACTTAGCACTCTACGAAGATTTACCTAGATAAAACCATGTCTGTTTTCAGCGTATTTCGCCTAACGTTTATCTCTGCCGTACCATCTGCTTCATGCGACCCCATCAACTTAATTCACAAAATCGCCTTCCATCTAAAAAGTTCAGAATTAAAAATAATTGTTTAAGCTAACTCTTAGGTTGTCACTACGAACAGGGGAAAATACCTTTAATCACGGGATATAGCTTTTTTAATGTAGGTGGGAGAGGGTTAATCCGAAATTTTCCTAGTTGAGAACTGTCCCCTCCCCCTTATTCCCACCATAAAGAGATTTACCAAATCATCCCTGGTATCTACCGGTAGATCATAATGTAGCTGTGCCCGTCCCCTGATCTAGACCAAGAGAGGAGGCACTGTAAGTTTTCAAGAATGCATCATATGTGTCACGTGAGTATTCTTCATAGTCGTTCTCTCTCATATGACCACATATACTTCATTCATACACTGAGAGATCTCTCTCATATGACCACATATACTTCACTCATACACTGAGAGATCTCTCTCATATGACCACATATACTTCACTCATACACTGAGAGATCTCTCTCATATGACCACATATACTTCACTCATACACTGAGAGATCTCTCTCATATGACCACATATACTTCACTCATACGCTGAGAGATTTCTCTCAGGCGTCTTTCGTTATCTTCTTCAACTACCAGATGGCGTAGAATAATGAGATGTCTCCACAACCTCCCCCCTTACAACTTGATGTCAATTCTGTAGTTGATTTGTTCTCATGTCACGATCTTCAAATAGCCAGGATCTTTCTCTTTTTGTCATCCCTTGTCCTTTTTTTCCTTCAATCTTTCCTGTTGTCACGGTATATTCCAGCTCATAAATTTCCCAATGAAAGTGGATCTTCTCTCATCGCCGTAAAATGTCTCCATCTGGTTATCGATGAAGTCCATGCTGTCAATCGGCTGCTCTTGTTGAGCCGATAATGTTAGAGGACTTCTCCTACTGTTTGCTGTCCTCTCTCGTTGGCGGGTCCAAAAGGGTGGCGACGGGGCGATGGCTCCTCCCTTGGGACCCTGAAAACCTTTATTTTGGCAAACTCGAAAACAACTGCTTGATGAAATCGGATGTGCCGGGCCGAAAGGCAGAAATATCGCAGCCCAACTGTGAACTGCGACACAAGGTATTTTTCAGCTCAAAATGAGCGAACGAAGAAGAAGAAGAAGAATATCAACCGCTCCAGTATTTGTCCAACCATGTGGGTCACAAATGTAAGTAGTCGTTAAGCCCGACGACGGATGCATTAAACATGTCTGGTACTAGGCAATGGTAAGTACCCTAAAGGTTGTCGTGTTTTGGTCTGTCTTACACCACGGTCATATTTACCGCACGCAATACTATAGGAAAACGGACTGATACAATGACCAATGAAAACGCTCCTTTTTCTGGTGTGTATAATGAAACCTTTTAGGCTTAACATAGAGGCCCATTTTGTGTAAATGAAAGTAAGAATTTATTTAATTTCTTAAGGACTAAAGATGTTTAAACGGAAAGATATAGATATTTCAACAACGGGAATGTTACTTGAGAGGTAGGTGCAAAGACTTCCTCGAATAGTAGTTCAATTATAGAGAAAAATCGTTTAAAATGACATCTATACATCAGGGTAGTCCCCAATTTAATTAAAGTCTGCATAGATTTAAATGCATATTGCTACCTAACCAATTATTATATAGAAAGGTAGAGATAAACTCACAGCATAATTCTAGCTTTAAATGATCAAAATCGGCCCAGAATTAAGAGAGATGATAAATATTAAAAATTTTGCACATTGAACAAGCAGGCAGAAACACGCATCGTTTTTAGATTCCTAACACCGGTTTTGGACCATGTTCTCCGAGACGGAGGGAGCGGTAATATAAAAGTCTTTGAACTTGGCTGATTTGAGGCCACAACTTTTCAAACACATTTTCTCTCAATCCATTTAGTTAATTATTTCTAGAATTCTTTCATTTGATGTCCAGTTCTCAGTTTGAATGTTACTCGTTCCTTCCTTGGCAAATCTATGTTCTTTCATTCCAGCATATCTTGCAACAACTAGGAATCTACTGTGGTTTTACCATCTTGAATGTACAGTTTGCTTCTGTAAATTCTTCTGACTGAATTTAAAAAACATAATAAAATGTTACTTTGTTTTTGTGAGGTGCACCCAGTTCAACCTAGTTACAAGGACTGTCGGTTATATTAGGGCGCATGTCCAAATATAAAGCACATTGTGGTCTGGTTAATTGTTATTAATAATTTTGATGTCTAATTCGCTGTCATTACTATTCCTTAGAGAAATTATGACTGCATGAGTGATTGGCCAGACACCTAACTACTAGATATGACAAAAAGACAGCAAAAATAGCTAGCATCTGGTGCAATCAAGTGATATATAACGAATAAGAAGATTTGATGATGATTTCTAAGTGAGTGCCTAAATGTGAATGAATGGGTGAGTAGGTAAATAGATCTATTGGAGTGTTCCACTGTTGAGTGAGTTAATTGATTAGCAATAAATGAGTGAGTAAGTAAGTTGATGTGTGGGGGAATGGGTGAGAGAGTGAGTGAGTGAGTGATTGATTGAGTGAGTGAGCGAGTGAGTGATTGAGTGAGTGATTGAGTGAGTGATTGAGTGAGTGATTGAGTGAGTGAGTGATTGAGTGAGTGAGTGAGTGATTGAGTGAGTGAGTGATTGAGTGATTGAGTGAGTGAGTGAGTGAGTGAGTGAGTGAGTGAGTGAGTGAGTGAGTGAGTGAGTGAGTGAGTGAGTGAGTGATTGAGTGAGTGAGTGAGTGAGTGATTGAGTGAGTGAGTGAGTGAGTGAGTGAGTGAGTGAGTGAGTGAGTGAGTGAGTGAGTGAGTGAGTGAGTGAGTGAGTGAGTGAGTGAGTGAGTGAGTGAGTGAGTGAGTGAGTGAGTGAGTGGATGCGTGAGCAAGTCAATGAACACTCGAGAGAGTAAGTGAATAAGTTGGTGAATGAAAATATTTGAGTGAATGAGTGGATGGGTGAGTAAGTAGATAAGTGAGCAGGTGAGAGACACTAGTATACAACAGGTAGACATAATAAACATTCACCGTTAGCATTTCCTCTTCCAGCAATGCTAGAACAGTCTCCCACAGACGACGCCTCAAAGCCGTCGGGGTTCAGGCTGGGCAACAAATGAATGTCCGTGCTGTCCACCAAGTTGGTCACTACTGGATCCTTGCCGTAGTTGTCGAGCAGGTACTGTGCCAGGTAGAGAATCAGCTCGCGACCCACAGCCTCGTTTCCGTGCATGTTTCCGATGTACTTGAACCTCGGTTCACCAACTTCTCGTTGACTTACGTTATCAGAGATCTGCGGATATTCGTATACCGAAAATAGTCGCTTTATAACTATTTTTTGTTTTAAATATGAGTTTTAACCTCGTTTTTGGAGAGGCGCGTCCGCTCAACCCAGACACAAGGTCCGTCGGTTATATTAGGGCACATGTCCAAATATAAAAGACCCTTTTATCGTGTGGACTTAAGCAACACTTAATTGTTAGCTTTACAATTACTACCATATATATATATATATACTGAAGCACATTAAAAACGCACCACCTGTATAATCCAGGAACAGAGTGTGAAATGTAAATATAAGTGTTTACAAGTTTACATATTTGGAATCTTTATTCATTTTCCTATGAATCCATGCTGGTCATTAATTTTTACATTAGATTGTTATGAAATTCATTGCATTCTGTGCAAGCAAGGGAGAAAACCAAAAATGCAACCAATAAAAAAATTCATTCACACTATCCTCAGTATCTGGTATGTCCACCGTGTGCTTGCAAACAAGCTTGGCAGCGGCTCCTCATGGAACGCACAAGTCTCTGAAGGAAATTCCGGGGAATCAAGTCCCATTCACGTGTAAGAGCAGCTTCGAGCTGTTGCAGATTAGCTGGAGAACCTTGCCTGTAGACTCTGCGTCCAAGCTTGTCCCACAGATGTTCTATAGGGGACATGTCTGGTGATAGGGCAGGCCAATCAATCGTCACAATGTTCTGCTGCTGTAGATATTGCTGCGTAATGCATGCGGTGTGCGCACGTGCGTTATCCTGCTGGAGAAGCTGCAAGTCTGGATAATTTGTGAACGCAGGAGCAACCAATGCATCCAGAACCTCATCTCGATATGTCACAGCATTAAAATGTCCACGGAAGACGTGAAGAGGCAAGCGATGGTGAAAACGGAATCCTCCCCAAATGTGAATACTGCCACCTCCAAATCGGTTGTGCTGACGAACACAGCAATCTGCAAAGCGCTCTCCACACCGTCGCCAAATCCGCATACGTCCATCAGCAAAGGATATGTTGAATCTGCTCTCGTCTGTGAATAGGACAGCATTCCACTGCAGTCTAGTCCATCTGACATGTTGCTCTGCCCATTGCAGGCGCTGCTGACGATGTCTGTGAGTCAAGCTTGGCCCAACATAAGGTCATCTTGCAGTAAGGCCTTTATCCCTGAGTTGTCGTATGACTGTCATTCGAGAGACTTTCCCACGTCTACCCACTATTGCTCTTGCTGTTTGACTTGCCGGGAGAGAACGATTCCTTAAGTGACTGCACAATATGACGATCTTGCGCAGGGGTAGTAACTCGTGGTTGGCCACTCCGAAGACTATCCCGGGCACTGCCAGTGGTTCCGTAACGTTCATTGAGACGTACAGTAGTGCTGTGGTGGCAATTCATCCTTCTGGCAATGGCCCGCGAGCTCATTCCGGTCTCCAACATACCAATGGCTCGTTGGCGGTCGTTTTCAGATAGTCGTAGCATTTCAAGCACATATACTGGGTGTTTTGTCTCAACGGCCTTTTTATACCGAGTATACTGCCACAACGCGTACACATTTTCAGGGTCATAGCTGTTGGGAATCGTGTTGCACGTGTAACTTTCATTGTTTTCATGTAGTCTGTACACAAACCCGTGGGTTGAATCATGCACTTTCCATTCCAGCAGCCATTCGCTCTCTACCTCATGACAAACACGGGGAAAATCCATTCCCACACTTTTGTTTCCCATCTTCTCGGCATCATTATATATACTAGTGATGCGTTTTTAATGTGCTTCAGTATATATATATATATATATATATATATATATATATATATATATATATATATATATATATATATATATATATATATATATATATATATATATATATATATATATATATATATATATATATATATATATATATATATATATATATATATATATACAGTACTTTGCAAAAAAAATGGCAGTCATATTTTCGCAACGCAGCACACTCATAGAAGCAAATAATAATACAAAATGTATGTCCAGAGGAAGATTTGTATTTCTCCTATCTATTAACAGTGGTTTCAGTACAATATAATGTTGCCTTCTCCAGCACGGCAAGCCTGGATGCGGCGAGGCATACTTCCCACAAGTGTTTGTAGGTAATTGTGAGTCAGACTGTCCCAGTATTTTTCAGCTACCTTCTTCAATTGTTCAACGTCTCCAAGTCCACCCTTTTTAAAATGATTCTTGAGTAGTGCCCAAACGTTTTCAATTGGGTTTAGGTCGGGACTGTTGCTGGGCCACTTCAGCACTATCACATTCTTCTCTTGCAGCCATGCTTTGGTGGTATGAGCTGTATGCTTTGAGTCATTGTCATGTTAAAATGTGCACCCATCGGGGTACATGACCTGCATAAATGGCAGAAGGTGTCCGTCTAGTACGTCGATGTACTTTTCTTTCGTGAGAATTCCTGTGAAAACACATAGTGGGGTGGCTCCTCTTGTTGACACCCCTCCCCAAAGATGGAATTTCTGGGTATTTTTCGGTCGCTGGTACATAGGCGTTACAGAGTCTTTCGTCCAAATATATATTTGGGCAGGATAAGACCAAACAGAACATTCATCTGAAAAAATCACATTGTCCCATGACAAATTTTGGTGTTCGTGGCACCAGTTCAAGCAGATCTGTGTGTGAGTCTCTGTAAGCAATGGTGACGAAATTATCCACTTTTTGTGTAATTCATCCTGTGTAGCTCCCGGTTGACAGTAGCATTAGATACCTCTGGGCTTCCCAACTCGATCATGCGCTGCAGTATGTTTTCTCCACTCTTCATTGGCCCAGCCCGAATGATTTGGGCGAGACGCCGATGGTTCTTTGTGTCCAAAATTCTTGGCCTCCCACTACCTTCTTTTCGCTCGATTCCATTACCTGCTTTTAATTTACTCACAACTCTGTAGACAGTCCGCTCAGGAATGTTCAAGGTTTTAGAAATGTTGGAACATGTTTGATTTCCTTCAATCCAAAGCTGTGAAATTAACATACACTTTGACTATGTATCCATTTTCTGCCACTAGCATTAGAAATTGTCGTCTGCTCTATTATCAAGGGACTTTACTCTCCGCTAATTTTTTTTTACTTTTGATAGTGTTTGCTCACTTAAGTGGAGTGCAAATTTGGGGCAGAACAGGCATATTTAATTAGATTTCAGCATATTTAGCTGAGTAATATGACTGCCATTTTTTTGCAAAGTACTGTACAGTATATATATTTATTGATTTTTAGAGGAATCTCGTTGCTAAGCCGTCAACGGCAATGATTCTCAGCCTGTGAGTCTGAAGAATCATCGCCATGGGTCTCTTCACGTTTCCCTTAGGCAGAGTCTTAAGTGGCATGCCTTTTACTACTATAATTAATGTTTGTTTGTCATTTTCGATACATGAGTCGCCAGCATCACAAACTAGGAAATGCTTGGTCGTGGCCGTAAACAAAAGTTTGAGAACCGCTGATCTATAGTATCTATGTCAGACATCTAAGGTCAAGGTAGTTCCGTAGCAAATACTGACGTAGTGGAGTGACGTGTTAGAGACTTCACTATACTAAGTCCAGCATCGAGAGGTGGGGGTGACTAGTTCCCTTCCTCGTTGCCTTTCCCTTTCCTTACTCAAGAGCAAACCCAGGTACTCGTTTACAGCTGGTGTCACGAAGTGTATTCGCCTTCTTTTCTCTCTGTCAATCTTTTCTCATACCTAAACATTCCTTTTCTCTAAATTCTCTAGAATATCTACCTCCCGTCAAAACACATCAGGAGATCTCCCATTTGCTTCGGAAAATAAATTCCTTTTTCTTAAATCGAGGTTACCAGCAAACCACTGTGACCTTTTACCGCTGTGAACTTCCGCGCCCTGAATAATTACAGTTAAGCCAACGGGATAGGCAGCCGTATATTGTCTTTTGACCTTTGACCTCAGCAACCAAACGGAAACCTGGAGGATTTTGGCGCGATTCTCAAAGCGAAGGCATATTCTGGTAAGACGCATTCTCTCGCCAGCCGGCAGACTGACAGGGACAACATGGTTGATCCCAAGAAAAGCAGAGGGGCCCGGTCATTTTAAACAGCGGTGGTTGTGAGCGCAGCGATTAAGTGATCTAATATTGTTTATTTGAATACATGAATAATAATCTTATGTTTATCTACAACATATCATGTCAGTATCTTTTGTTTTTCACTGGGACAGAAATTAATATCCTTGATTTTGTACAGGAGGCAACAACATTATGTATACTGAAAGTTTCATGTATGAAGTACCCTTGTCCTGTTTTATACTGAATGATTTCTACTAAATTCTACTGTATGATTTCAGCCATGATTATTCTTGTCATATTTTAATCCTGAACTGATTTCTGCAAATATCCTTATTATATTTTAATGAGTTTATGTGTATTTGTTATGATGGTATTATCAAGGTATATGAATACCTATCACATAAACACAGAACTATGTAATAATGGTACAACGGGCTGATCACCCGTTTGCCAGTCACTTCGATTACGGAAACAACAGCAAATGGGTTGATTTGCCGTTGCCCTAAAGACGCCACTAGGCGTGATGGGAAACAATGGCGAAGAAAACCTATCTGCTGTTGCCCTAAGACGCCACTAGGCGTAATGGCCTACAGATGAATAGAAAACTATTACCCAGTGGTTCTCAAACCATTGTTGACAGTGACCCCAAATTGATTTTATTGCTCTGTGGGCACAAGGTAGACCAGTGGGTCTCAAACTTTTGATGACCACTGCCCCAAACTTCACAGTTGGTGAAGCTAACAGCCCATATGTTGAAAATCACTGCAGTAAACAAGCTGGAAGCCAGATATAGGTTGAGACCCACCTGTATGCTTATAATGTCAGTTATGCTATAATAGATAATAGGTAGCAATTTGTTATTGATGTTAGCTATGAAAGTTTGTTAGATTTCTGATGGACGATTAGCGCCCAGCAGATATGGGAAATGACTTCTCTGGCATGATTACTAATGGAGCTTCGATTGTTTGTCAATCCAGTCCTACCAGGTTGTCATACCAGAAGACTAAACCATAAGCAGTGTTCTCAAGGGCAGACATACTCCATCCCAGTTGGTGATGAGCCCTGTGTCAAGACGGAGAAGAAGCAACTTGCCATCCTCTGAAACCCTAAAAAAGAACTTGCGGGACCTGGAGTGCTGGGACATATTGAACCCCTGGCAACAAGACTACATCAGCGTTTGAGGTGAGTATCTGAACATGCCAGCAGAACCACTAAAGAATATTCCCTTTGTCCTATGATGACAAATTAATTCTGACATGGTTCAGAACCATTCATAGATTAGGGAACATATAGTTGTAT
Source organism: Oreohelix idahoensis (assembly GCA_024509875.1). NCBI lineage: Eukaryota > Metazoa > Mollusca > Gastropoda > Stylommatophora > Oreohelicidae > Oreohelix > Oreohelix idahoensis. Next base: position 20,550 of record JAMPIV010018495.1, read on the forward strand.
ATTTGAATATATTGTGAGATTCTATTTTCATTTTTGTAAACTTTACATAACCGAGTCTGTTGTTATTTTCTTTGTAATATTTAAATGGGTTGTATAGTTTTAGTAACATAAATCTACACCCTGGGGGCAGAGCCATAATTAATAAACACTATTGGGTCAGGATATTTTTAATGTGGCTGGGCACCAAATCTCTTATCCATCTATATGTACTATACATAGTCCTTTGTAGGATATCGGATAAAGAATTTATCGCCTAGAGAATATCCTGTTTAGTTTCACCAGAATTCTCTTAGAAAGTTTTTTTTGAGTGGACTAATTCCCGAGGAGAAACTGTGCATTCAACTTGCAGTCTGGAAAAGTTTCCTCTAGAGATTATCTTTTATTCTTCCATCAAGTCTGTCAGACTTACACTTTCTCCCTCAAAAAAAAAAAAAACCATTTCGCTACAACTGGGTAGACTGGAGCGTGGTGATACCGTGAATCGAACCCAGGACTTTACCCACGAGAAACCAGCGTTCTAAGCACTCTGTCAGTCGGACGTATGAGAGTGATCTGAAACACACCTTTCAGTAAAATCCTCATAACTAGAATACGGGGTTGGTAGGGTGAGTAAAAGATCACACAATTTGAGCGTGGGACGACAACTGACTAATCACACATTGCTACACTTGGGCACAATAAGTCAAACATTAATATAGCATCTGTATAGGTAAAAGTGAAGTGTTAGAGACTACACTTGGGTATTATCCTCCCATGTTGCTGGATCCATGTCCAGTGCCCTCATATCTCTCTTGCACACATCTTTGAACCTCAGCTGTGGTCGCCCAACTGTTCTCTTGCCATCTGCTAATTGTCCGTAGAAGATATCTTTTGGGATGCGACCATCTTCCATGCGGCGAACATGGCCAAGCCAGCGAAGTCTGCGCTGTCTAAGCAGCGTATACATACTTTGAAGGCCAGCACGTGACAACACCTCAACATTTGTCACTTTATCTTTCCACGAGATGCCGAGGATGCGGCGTAGACACCGCAAATGGAAGGTATTGAGCCTTCTTTCTTGCTTAGCATAGGTCGTCCAGGTCTCGCTGCCATATAGGAGTGTGCTGGTGACGCAGGCATTATATACCGCAGCTTTGGTCTTCATTGTGAGTTTAGAGTTTCCCCAAACACGCGATGTGAGGCGGGCAAAGATAGCTGCAGCTTTGCCAATGCGGCTGTCGATTTCTGTATCCAGTGAGAGTTTGTCATTGATGGCAGACCCTAGGTATGTGAAGTGGTGCACCACTGCCAATTCATAGTTATCGATAGTGATAACTGGTGCAGCACCCACATCCTGACTCAGCACATTCGTTTTCTTTAGACTTATTGGGAGGCCAAAGTCCTTGCATGCTTTAGTGAAGCGATTCATCAAGCTCTGAAGCTCCTGTTGGCTTATGGGGGCCAAGTGCTTTCTTTATACCGTCATACATTTGTCTAATGTTGCCTGTTTGCGCTGCGATCTGGATGCTCTCACTGAGCTAGAGCCAGTAGTCATTTGCACAGCGTCGAGCAGTTTGTTGAACTTTGCTTCTCGTAGCCCTCAGGATCTGTAGGGTTCTGGCACTCGGTGAACGTTTGTATTCATTCATAGCACTGCGCTTAGCTTCAATAACAGCACAGAGTCTGCACTATGGTACGAGCGCGTGGAGAGCACAGACCTGAGGAGTGGCCTTCTGACGAGAATCAGGTCAAGTTGGTGCCAGTGCTTGGATCGTGGGTGTCTCCATGACACCTTATGCTGGGGTTTTGTCTGAAAGTAGGTGTTGGTCACGCAGAGGTCATGGTGGACGCACAACTCTAAGAGCCGTTGTCCATTTTCATTCATCTTGCCAATACCAAACCTGTCCAGACATGAAGGCCATGAAACATTATCGGCACCCACTCTAGCGTTAAAGTCACCAAGGAGAACAAGCTGTTCTTGCCTAGGTATGCTTTTGATTACTGCTGCTAGATTCTCGTAGAACTCATCTTTAGCTTCTGAGGCAGAGTACAGAGTAGGAGCATACACACTGACAAGGGTGATGGGACCTGTGCTAGTTTGCAGGCGGAGCGTTAACAGGCGTTCTGATCCATTCTCGCCTGGTTCAACCATTTAGTTAGCGATTTTTTTGACCGCAAAACCTACTCCGTGTTCTCTAGCTTTATTAAGATCTTTCCCTTGCCAATAAAATGTGTAGTCCTTCTCGCTCACCATTCCAGAGCCCGCCAGGCGCGTTTCCTGAAGTGCAGCTATATCCACCTGAAGTCGTTTAAGCTCATCATTAATTATGGCTGTCTTCCTTACATCGTTTACATCCTGTAGGTTTTCGGATAGTCCAGTCAACATAGTCCGGACGTTCCAGCATCCCAATCTGAGAGTTTGCTTATTTCTATTTTTTCGATAATTGCTTGGTGCAAAATTTTCTGTCCACAGTTCGGGTTTGACCCTAATCCCCATGCACCCAATGGGAAAGCAGACAGTGGCGGGACAACACCTTATTGACTGGGGGCTGCCCAGCTTGAAGCGGGCGGTAGCTGTCCAGTGAGATCCTAGAACCTCTCCCACTGTCGGAAGTAGCCCCTGGCGCCATGCCCTACGCCAATTGGGCAAAAATGCTTATAACCGGTAACTGCTACTTCCCGTGTTTTGCCGACACCTATAGGGTGAAGCTGGAGTGTCCTCTCCAGGGCGCGAGCTTGGGCACAGTTATATGGAGATCAAGCTGTTGCCCATGCAGCATGTTCCCCCTCTCCACACAGCCGGTAGATCCAAAGGAACGGCAGTAGCCGATACAGTTTGGTACCAGCCATGTCGCAGGAGTTGCAGAATAATGTCGAATCGACATTAGACTGCCTTAGGGACTCCGACTCCGGATTTATCCTCAGGGGTTACTCCCGAAGCCAATTCCACAAATGGATATTCCCGCAAGGCAGCGGTGGTTTGAATTCAGAGTTCCTTCTCTTAGATAAGCTACCAACCAAGGATCACGAGCCCTATCTGCCCGAAGCTGCTGGTTTTAAGGCGCCAGTCGCTCGCCTTTGCCCCTTCTCCCGACAGTGGAAACAGTTCCGCCGGGCTCAAATTGAGCCACACGTGAAGGCCGGGAGCTGGACTTGGTTGTCAGAGGCTGTTTGAGGCGCGTGCCATAGAAGTATTTTATCTGCAGTGAGAGCTTATCCTCACTACAACTCCCGGCAATAACAACCTTTGGAACTGGGCACAATAAGTCAAACATTAATATAGCATCTGTATAGGTAAAAGCGAAGTGTTAGAGACTACACTTGGACACAATAAGTCAAACATTAATATAGCATCTGTATAGGTAAAAGTGAAGTGTTAGAGACTACACTTGGGCACAATAAGTCAAACATTAATATAGCATCTGTATAGGTAAAAGTGAAGTGTTAGAGACTACACTTGGACACAATAAGTCAAACATTAATATAGCATCTGTATAGGTAAAAGTGAAGTGTTAGAGACTACACTTGGGCACAATAAGTCAAACATTAATATAGCATCTGTATAGGTAAAAGTGAAGTGTTAGAGACTACACTTGGGCACAATAAGTCAAACATTAATATAGCATCTGTATAGGTAAAAGTGAAGTGTTAGAGACTACACTTGGGCACAATAAGTCAAACATTAATATAGCATCTGTATAGGTAAAAGTGAAGTGTTAGAGACTACACTTGGGCACAATAAGTCAAACATTAATATAGCATCTGTAATAGGTAAAAGTGAAGTGTTTAGAAGACTACTCTTTGGCACAATAAGTCAAACATTAATATAGCATCTGTATAGGTAAAAGTGAAGTGTTAGAGACTACACTTGGGCACAATAAGTCAAACATTAATATAGCATCTGTATAGGTAAAAGTGAAGTGTTAGAGACTACACTTGGGCACAATAAGTCAAACATTAATATAGCATCTGTATAGGTAAAAGTGAAGTGTTAGAGACTACACTTGGGCACAATAAGTCAAACATTAATATAGCATCTGTATAGGTAAAAGTGAAGTGTTAGAGACTACACTTGGGCACAATAAGTCAAACATTAATATAGCATCTCTATGTAAAGGTAGCCCCAGAGCAAGTCGGTTATATGAAGTAATCATACAAACATTATGAAGTGTCCAAACCCGAAACAATTGATAAATACTCGTACAACTTTTATACCACCATAGGGCGTGGCATGGCAGAACTTTAAGACTGGAACAGGGAGACAGGAAGCACAACCTGTGAAATGACATGTCCGATGACAACAACCCGCTGGACACACACAAACGGAGTAAGAAACAGGGATCAGAGACATCGTTGGAAGAACACACTAAGAAGAGTATAAGGAGAAAAAAGTGTGTTATTTATATGACACTTATAGGTATGAATTCCGATCAGCAAACAGCACAGAAATAATATAACCTGTAAATGAGGGTTTCTTAACCTTATTTTATGGCACGGACCCAATTGATTGTTCAATGAAGACTTTGGACCCCTTTGACTGTCCATTGAAGGCTATGGACCCCTTTGATTGTCCAGTGATGACTATGGACCCCTTTGATTGTCTAGTGAAGACTATGGACGCCTTTCACTGTCACATGAAGGCTATTGACCCCTTTGATTGTCCAGTGAAGACTATGGACCCCTTTCACTGTCACATGAAGGCTATGGACCCCTTTGATTGTCCAGAAAGGTAGCATATCAGGCTGCAATACTTGTGCATATTTACTCTTATGTTTATCCACTATGTTGTGCTTATTCGATATGTTGTTTAATTTATCATCATATGTTGTTTAATTTATCATCATATGTTGTTTAATTTATCATCATATGTTATCTTTTCCCTGTTTACGGAGAATAAAACAAGTGCTGGCTCTGGTCCAACGACAGGAAGTCTGCACCTATGTGCTCATGTAGTATTGGTCTCTATAGCAACGTATTAATGAGCCTTCAGTTCCTCAAACAGCACCAGGTCGTCAACATGTCAAGATATGTCAAGTCATCCTGTCACGTGCCATCAGGTCAAGGTCTTTCTATGTCTTCTTCATCATGTCCATGTCTATGTCCAGTTGTCTTCTCCTTGCGGTTGTCGTCTGTAGCAATTACTATCATATCACGTGATTAGTGTGTACAAATACTGTTTTGTTTCTATACTATTGCATCCGAGAACGACAAGCACGTAACAACTTTGCATTTAACTAAATAAATATTCTCCATGGTCATATTATAAAATTGTTTTCTGTCCCCATGATATGGAATCAGGAATTCATAAACCAACATGTGCCACGTCTAGATACCAGAGTCTCTGAACAGAGAAATAATAGTACCACTGCACCTTCATGCGTGTCGTAGACGGCTACTAAAATGAAGGTCTGCTTGGGGCCAGCAAACTCGTCGTATAGCCACATACACCACCGCTGCCAGAGTATGTAAAGTCTTGGTGTAGGCTTCCACCATTTACCTGAATGACCAACAATTTGCGACCTTCCACCATTTACCTGCATGACTAACAATTTGCGACCTTCCACCATTTACCTGCATGACTAACAATTTGCGACCTTCCACCATTTACCTGAATGACCAACAATTTGCGACCTCCCACCATTTACCTGAATGACTAACAATTTGCGACCTTTCACCATTTACCTGAATGACTAACAATTTGCGACCTTTCACCATTTACCTGAATGACTAACAATGTGCGACCTTTCACCATTTACCTGAATGACTAACAATTTGCGACCTTTCACCATTTACCTGAATGACTAACCAACAATTTGCGACCTTCCACCATTTACCTGAATGACCAACAATTTGCGACCTTCCACATTTACCTGCATGACTAACAATTTGCGACCTTCCACCATTTACCTGCATGACTAACAATTTGCGACCTTCCACCATTTACCTGAATGACCAACAATTTGCGACCTTCCACCATTTACCTGAATGACTAACAATTTGCGACCTTCCACCATTTACCTGAATGACTAACAATTTGCGACCTTTCACCATTTACCTGAATGACTAACAATTTGCGACCTTTCACCATTTACCTGAATGACTAACAATGTGCGACCTTTCACCATTTACCTGAATGACCAACAATTTGCGACCTTTCACCATTTACCTGAATGACTAACAATTTGCGACCTTTCACCATTTACCTGAATGACTAACAATTTGCGACCTTTCACCATTTATCTGAATGACTAACTATGTGCGACCTTTCACCATTTACCTGAATGACTAACAATGTGCGACCTTTCACCATTTACCTGAATGACTAACAATTTGCGACCTTTCACCATTTACCTGAATGACTAACAATTTGCGACCTTCCACCATTTACCTGAATGACTAACAATTTGCGACCTTTCACCATTTACCTGAATGACTAACAATGTGCGACCTTCCACCATTTACCTGAATGACTAACAATTCGCGACCTCCCACCATTTACCTGAATGACTAAGAATGTGCGACCTTTCACCATTTACCTGAATGACTAACAATTTGCGACCTCCCACCATTTACCTGAATGACTAAGAATGTGCGACCTTTCACCATTTACCCGAATGACCAACAATGTGCGACCTTCCACCATTTACCTGAATGACCAACAATTTGCGACCCTCCACAGATGTCCCTATATCGTAGATCCTTGCGAGATGTGGATATCTGGCAGCCAGTGTTTCCAGCAGGTTTTTCATGTCATTATAGTTGTGATACTTGCTGGTATCAATGGTCGGAGAGATGACCGCTGACTGGACTCGGATCAGAACACACGACAGGACAGCCAAGACAGTGACATACCCAGCAGCCATCTTGGTCTAGAATTTCTTGGGAAGTCTGCCTGTGTATGAAGAGAATCATTGTTTTTTTTTTTTTAAACTTTAGCATAGAACAAAATTAGAAACTTTTCCATAAAGTTATTTGCTATAAATGGAGTTTATTATCATGTACCATATTTGTTCAAGATATCTTTAACATTGCCAATCCATATTCTCTTCAGGCGTCTCTCTGTCTTGTAGCCAGATATTCAGCTGTTGACGACTTGTGGTGGTAGCTGGACTTGCACCTTATTCTGATGAGGTACTCATTACTGCAGTGTCCTGCAGTATTAAATCACCACAATCTATCAGTAACGATAAGTCAGCTAGTAAATTCCCCATATAAAGAGTTGTCTTATCCTCCTCATGTTAGTCCTATCTGTTCCAACCAAAGTTGCAATTTTTTTCATAGACGTTTCCGGCCGGGAACTAATTTAAACGCCTGACACAATTTCTGGAATGTTTCTCAATTTGTAATTCGGATGAATATGAATAAAGAATGGAGTTCGTTACATCTGGAGGTTTTGATTAAAATAAAAAATATCCATACATTTATAAAACATGTTGTTGTAAAGCAGCTGTTAATTAATTAGTCACAATTCAGTCCATTGACTTTTTTCACTCACCCATCTTCCCCCTCCCTCCCCCATTCCATTTTTTTGACACGTAGCTCCGTAGATTGACAACCAGGTCATCTAGATCAAGGTCAAGGTCCAACTTATTCAACCCCGAGGGCCACATAAACCAACAATTTAAACTTTGCGGGCCATTCATGATAAAAAAAAAGTTACCTAAAATAAAAGCTCAGTGAAAAATGGACGAAAATGGAAGGAAGCAAAATGAAACCCAACAAAACATTAATAACTGACAATGAACATTGATGATTTTCTATGAACATAAGTTAAGTTTTATTCTTATCTCCTAATGGCAAGTTTGTGTGTGTGGATTTTCTGTAACCAGAGTCTCCATATCAGTGTCACTCGAACGGTTTCTGATGCTGACTGCAGGCAGTAAAACATGGCTTTCCGCCGGATGTTTTGAGTCTAATCCTAAAAGTATTAAATATGTCATATAATTAAAGAAATATTTTTTGTATGAGCGCAGGCCACAAAACAATTTTAGGCGGGCTACATTTGGCCCGCGGGACTGCAGTTAGACCACGCTGGTCTAGATGAATGACCGTAGGAGAGTTAGTGACGTGGTGAGGACATTCGGCAGGAAAGGCACAACGTAATTATTTGAGTTGACTCGTAGAAGCGCTGTTAATGGATGCGCCGTATCTATCTGTTGTATTTCTTTTATTTTGCCTTTGGTGCGCTTCTGTGTAATCTATCCTACAGCAACTTGCGGATGTTATATATAATGACTGTCTTTGTCTGGAAGCTGTCATAACGTTCTATGTCTTCTAATCCGATCGACTATCGTCCTGACATCAAAGGTCGGCTGTAATGGATCTCCAGCGTCATGTCTGTTGTCTTGATGGTGCACTCTGATAGAAAATGGCTAGAGGTACCACCAGGTCTGTCAGACGTTGCACTGTACTGCAAAAAGTAAAAATTTGTGCTTCCTTTCATGTCAGTTGTTGAAGACTACAAAATGGGAAAGGCAGGGCTTGCAATGATGCTGCACGAGTCAGCAGATGACGTGGTTAAGTCCATTCAGCCCACACTGAAAACGGGAAGGAAGTGGAAAGTGGAAGAAGCTGTTGATGCTGCCCAAGAGTCGCTCAAACTGAGGGAGGTAATCGGATACACACAAACGAATAGACGGGGATTTGGTCATGGAGACATCCGCTGGTGGTCCAAGGCATCAAGCAGGGAGCTCAGAGACATGGTAGTTCAGGAGATACGATGAGCTGAGAATGATAAGAGGTTGCAAAAAGCGGTGCAGCAGGCCAATGAACTACATGGGAAGGAGCCCTGTAAAGGTCCTTGGCATGGAATGATATATGGCATATGGCATCTCTTAAGCTCAGCTTCATTATTAGATCAATGTATGATCTCCTGCCATCGGCCACAAACCGTGTGAGATGGGGAAAGTCGGATGATGAGCAGTGACCCCCATGCAAGGAAAGGCAGACACTTGAACACGTGCTTTCAGCTTGCAATGTGGCATTAGGGCAAGGGCGATACACATGGCGCCACAACAAAGTGCTAAGTGAGCTGGGGCTGCGACAATAGATCTAGCAAGGATGAAGGCGAATGGCAAAGTCAGGCCGAGCACCACAAATATATACTTTCTGAGAGCAGGAAAGTCAGCACACCCCAAATCGAGTAAATCAGGTAGCAGTTTATCATCTCTTCTTGACTATGCAAATGACTAGGAGATGGCGATAGACCTACATGGACGAGGAACATATCCAGAGAGTATCAGAATATCTCGAAGACCGCCGGATATAGTGCTGCATTCTTCATCATCGCACCAGGTTATAATGATTGAACTGACCGTATCATTTGAATCCAGATTGGTCGAGCAACATTCGTTCAAAATGGCAAAGTATATTGATCTGGCTACGGATCTGAGACACGATGAGTTCACTGCAATGGTCATGGCTGTTGAGGTGGGTGCAAGAGGGCTCGCGGCTGCGTCAGTGTATGATTTATTGAAAATTATGGGGTTGAGAGGACAGTCGAGAACAAGGGCACTGAAGAGGCTTAGTGAAACTGCGGAAATGGGATCATGCTGGCTATGGAACAACGCAATGGGCTATGGAACTCGGGACATTTAAATCTAGTCCCACCTGCGGTATAGGAAACACCCTGAAATTTTTCTAAGTCCGCAATACATCGAGTTTTTCCATAGTATTGGTGAAAGGACGGCGGCGTTACAAGAAACAGGCGGTGAATTATATGGGGTGTCAGGCGAAGTTAGATTTCAGAGGCCGGCTCGCAAAGAATTCACGCTTCGTCGGCTTCACGCAGGCGTGTCAGTGGTGTGCTGCGGAACGACCGCAATATTTTTTCTTCAGTTTGTTACTTTCACAATTGCCTCCTGCTGGCGGAATTGTGGATTTTAAAGCTGCATCCAATGTGGAATGGGTTCATTTTCGACACAAGACAACAGGAGGCTGAGACACTTGATAGTCATGACCCAGGTGGGCCCGCCCCCCTTAGAGTGTATCGCTCTGGATAGAGTTTCCTATCATGATAGACTCTTTCCTGTCCATCTCTAGATGCTATCTTACCACTTGTATCACTGTCTTGCTCTTGCACGTCTGTTGTCAACTCTTCCCCCCATTATGGTTTTCAGCAAGGAGACACTGTATGTTTGTTTTAATGACCAAAATAACGTATACCACCATATACTGCCGTTAATGTTGGGTTAGAATGTGCTAAAGTTAAAGTTAAAAGTAAAATTTTTTATCACGTCTCGCCGCAATGCGAATTTTCCTAAATATTTTGTACTAAAAGTAATCAAATATAATTTCACACTAAAAGAAACTAATATGACAAGGTATTACAATTCGTAAAAAGGAACATCACATGCATCACGTGCACAATCACACAAGAAGCTGACATCTTGAATGGCAGGAATGACTGAGTGGAATACGTTCACAATGTGCTCGTGAGTGTAACAATGTGCTCGTGAGTGTAACAATGTGCTCGTGAGTGTAACAATGTGCTCGTGTGTGTAACTATGTGCTCGTGAGTGTAACAATGTGCTCGTGAGTGTAACAATGTGCTCGTGAGTGTAACAATGTGCTCGTGAGTGTAACAAAGTGCTCGTGAGTGTAACAATGTGCTCGTGAGTGTAACAATGTGCTCGTGAGTGTAACAATGTGCTCGTGAGTGTAACAATGTGCTCGTGAGTGTAACAATGTGCTCGTGAGTGTCACAATGTGCTCGTGATTGTCACAATGTGAAAACATGTTTCTCGCGTCACAAAGAAGAGACATGAAAAGTCATAAAACATTGACTTAAATAATTTCCTAGAGAACTGCATATTTACCTGTCAGGGAAGCCGCACTAGAACGGTTGTCATGGCATGAACGATTACATCTTATCGCTTTCTTATCTTCTAACCAAACCACGTGACAAAAAACGTCACAAACTGTGCCTAAGCATTACTTAATTGTTTGAAGATCATCACAGTGCCATGATGTCTACAGATACTTTAAACAATTTTTTAAATGCCTTCTTGCTTTATCAGTTTTCTGCGTGACACTACATGGAGCTTAACAAATTTAGCGTTATGTTAATTGTGGACCACAAATGCGCTAAGAAGACATCACTTTGTGGTGTTGTCATACAATCATCTTAAATCATTGGACAGTCACATACGTGATTCATTCAGAAGGGAAGAAACATGGTACGATAAAACTTATAAATATTATACATATAAAGGTCACGTGTTTCATGCGCTCGTGAGAAATAATAAAGCAGAAAACTAGACAACAGAAAAACAACAACAGAAGTGAGTGGGTTACGGGAGAATCATACCTAGGACTTTCCGAACGGCATTCCCGCCTAGCTACAGAAGCGAATCACACTATCCTCCCTGCCAGCTAGGCACCAACAAAATAGTGCTTCGAAGACAGGGGTAATTAGCATGATTCGCAGCACGTAACACCGGATATGTACCAAGGGCGATCCCGCCTAATTAATGACGCAATCACTTCTGTTGCCCCCCCCCCCCCCCCTACTATACAGTATATGTCAGATTACACAGGACAAAGACCTTAATACTGTGTCTAGTCAATGATAGAATAATGACAACAGTACTGGACAGAGGTCGTCAATAATTAAGCTTTCTCAACGATTTTTATCCTGTGGGGAACGGTTGAAATTATTTTCATGTCTTTGGAAACCCGTGCATAAAAAATATTATATCTAAAGCTCATGGTACGTTAGCATAATCAGTAGTTGTAAATATAATAATTCAACACAAATTGTAAATGCTCTTTTGGGTAGAGAACAATTTTTGTCTGTGGATCTGTCTATTTTGGCCAACTTATTAGCCTACTGTTCTTGTGTGTTGACCCCTCCCCACAAAGGACATCAACTTTAATGCAAGTCAGTAGTGTAGGTAGAAGAAACTTGTTTTTACCTTTTTAATGTCCTACTTAATTTTTTTTTTGTTATCTTATCCAAGTAGACCTAAAAGTCCAATCACAAATTTCTACTCTACAAGACGCTAATGACATATAGTGTGTGCAAGAGTAGTTTTCTTCCGTTTTTAAAACTGAAAATGACTTTTTAACCAACCTATCTTGAAAATAAAACATGTAGTTCTCTCCGAAGACGGCGAGTATCTGCCTGAATGGCGAGAAGACACTTGACAGCGTACAGGAAAATAGGATACTCACGTAAAATCAGTCTCAGGTTAGACATACTAACCTGAGATTACGCCTCGAGTAATAGTGGGCGTACGTTTAAAAAAAAATGTAGCTAAGCTAAGCTTACTTTTCTTGAAATTAATCTCTTTCTTTCTCTTTCATAAATTTTAAAAACTCAAGGCAATCACAATAAACGTCTGTTAAATAACTGGCTTAAGCCTAAATGGGACTTACTTTTTCTAGCTTGTATGATCGGTATATTGTAAATTGATTGTAATTAATTCTGTTTACAATATGAAAATTTATTGACAATGTTGATTAGTAAAACCATAGGTCAAAGCAATATGAAAAAACATATCGCATAAGAAACAGTTTTATACAAAACTTTAAGCGTTTATTTTCTTTAATCACGATCTCTCGCGGAACACCTCACTACCTGTCGCAGAACCCTAAGGTTCAGCAAAACCCCGTTTGAGAAACCTGATCTAACACATCACTCCTCTACAGCAGTATATGCTGTCTGACTCCCGTTGCAATATCTGCTGTGAGACTAAAGTTTCTACCATGTGACTATCTTTACAGTACACGCTTTGGGGTCTATGTCAATCAACAGGCATGATGTTTGTTAATTATAACCCAGGCATTTCTCTTCATTATTCACAACATTCTATTCAGGCTTAAACAACTTACAACCCACAGTCAAGACGCTCTGCTCCAGCTGTGTCGTGAGCAGCAATCCTGGCCGGGACAAAGCTGTATGCAAGTAACGAACGTGAGTTGTAGATAGATTGTCCCGGTAATAAAACGTGTCACCCAGCGATCAGCACAGGGGCACACTTCAAGTATTTGTCACCCAGCGTTCAGTACAGGGGCGTACTTAAAGTATTTGGCACCCGAGGCGTATCCTACTTTTGACCCCCCCCCTCCCCCCCCCCCATAAACAAAGACTCATAAAAATATAACTTTGCAAGTAGATTTATAACAGTACAATGTTGTCGTAGTTGTTGCGATGGCACCTCCTCCTGAAGGACCGCCCACTCACACCCCCATACGACGCCACTGGTGCAGCATATAAACACTCACGTGAAACATGTCAGATGGCTACAGATCCTAACAAAGCAATCAACCCATTTGTTCCCTTTCTGTTTACATTTACACTGCTCACAAATACACGTTGTCTATGTTGGATTAGTGACGTAGATGGACCGACAAAACCGGATTCACGACTGTGCTGTTACATCTCACTTTTTTGTTCACAACATGTGGCATTGGATATCATTTCTTTTTTTGCCGTGTTTGCTATCATTATTACCTTTTATCTTCCTACGGAGATTAGGGTTGCAACTAATTCAGAAGTCCTCATGACCTAAGTCTGTCTCCAGTTCAATTCTATAAATGTTTTTTGGTCTAATTACATTTCCTATACCTTCATCATCATCATCATCATCATCAGGTGCCATCTCCACAATGAAGGTCGGCTGTAAAGGATCTCCAACGTCTTCTGTCTCTTGTCTTGATGGTGCACTCTGATAGATTCTTTCCGGTCTCTTGTCTTGATGATGCACTCTGATAGACTCTGTCCTGTCTCTTGTCTTGATGGTGCACTCTGATAGACTCTGTCCTGTCTCTTGTCTTGATGGTGCACTCTGATAGACTGTCCTGTCTCTTGTCTTGATGGTGCACTCTGATAGACTTTTTCCCGTCTCATGTCTTGATGATGCACTCTGATAGACTCTTTCCTGTCTCTTGTCTTGATGGTGCACTCTGATAGACTTTTTCCTGTCTCTTGTCTTGATGGTGCACTCTGATAGACTCTTTTTGTCTCTTGTCTTGATGGTGCACTCTGATAGACTCTTTCCTGTCTCATGTCTTGATAGTGCACTCTGATAGACTCTTTCCTGTCTCTTGTCTTGATGGTGCACTCTGATAGACTCTTTCCTGTCTCTTGTCTTGATGGTGCACTCTGATAGACTCTTTCCTGTCTCTTGTCTTGATGGTGCACTCTGATAGACTCTTTCCTGTCTCTTGTCTTGATGGTGCACTCTGATAGACTCTTTCCTGTCTCTTGTCTTGATGGTGCACTCTGATAGACTCTTTCCTGTCTCTTGTCTTGATGGTGCACTCTGGTAAACTCTTTCCTGTCTCTTGTCTTGATGGTGCACTCTGGTAAACTCTTTCCTGTCTCTTGTCTTGATGGTGCACTCTGGTAGACTTTTTCCTGTCTCTTGTCTTGATGGTGCACTCTGATAGACTCTTTCCTGTCTCTTGTCTTGATGGTGCACTCTGATAGACTTTTTCCTGTCTCTTGTCTTGATGGTGCACTCTGATAGACTCTTTCCTGTCTCTTGTCTTGATGGTGCACTCTGATAGACTTTTTCCTGTCTCTTGTCTTGATGGTGCACTCTGATAGACTCTTTCCTGTCTCTTGTCTTGATGGTGCACTCTGATAGACTCTTTCCTGTCTCTTGTCTTGATGGTGCACTCTGATAGACTCTTTCCTGTCTCATGTCTTGATGGTACACTCTGATAGACTCTTTCCTGTCTCTTGTCTTGATGGTGCACTCTGATAGACTCTTTCCTGTCTCATGTCTTGATGGTACACTCTGATAGACTCTTTCCTGTCTCTTGTCTTGATGGTGCACTCTGATAGACTCTTTCCTGTCTCTTGTCTTGATGGTGCACTCTGATAGACTCTTTCCTGTCTCTTGTCTTGATGGTACACTCTGATAGACTCTTTCCTGTCTCTTGTCTTGATGGTGCACTCTGATAGACTCTTTCCTGTCTCTTGTCTTGATGGTGCACTCTGATAGACTCTTTCCTGTCTCTTGTCTTGATGGTGCACTCTGATAGACTCTTTCCTGTCTCTTGTCTTGATGGTGCACTCTGATAGACTCTTTCCTTGATGGTGCACTCTGATAGACTCTTTCCTGTCTCTTGTCTTGATGGTGCACTCTGATAGACTCTTTCCTTGATGGTGCACTCTGATAGACTCTTTCCTGTCTCTTGTCTTGATGGTGCACTCTGATAGACTCTTTCCTGTCCATCTCTTGATGTTATCTTCCCACTTATAGCGCTGTCTTCCTCTTCCATGTTTGCCTTCAACTCTGCCTTCAATTATGGTCTTCAGTTAGGTCTGTTTACAAGGCCAATATATTTTAGCTGTCTAATTTTGATCTACTTCATTAATTCTCTTTACATTCCTAAGTGTTCTAGGACTTTTTTATTTCTTTTATTCTCTTTCCATGCGACGTCCCCCATTCTTTTATATATCCCCATCTCGAGAGCCTCAATTCTTTCTTCCAATAGCTCGTTCATTGTCCATGCTTCTACACCATACAGTAGTGAAGTATATATGTAACCCTTGGTGATTCTCAGTTTTCATTTGTGGGTTTATGTGTAGACGTCATTATTTGTCTCACGTTGTTGAATGTAGCTTTGGCCATTCCTTTTCTCTTCTTGATTTCTGTTTCACATCTGCCATCTTCTGTTATTATATGACCAAGGTATGAGAAACTCTTGATTGCCATACATTAAAGGAGGAAATTTGGAACAAAGAAGACAAATATTGCTAAAACAAAGAAGACAAATATTGCTACAACTATGTTAAAACAGACAAAGAAGAAGACGGGGAGACAGTAGAGAACGTATTGTCTCCCCTCAGTGGAGTGAGTTTAAACCAAGAAAAAAAAAAGCAGCCAAGAAAAATAAGATTCAGATACAAACTGAAATGGTCTAATAACACTAGTCAACAACCAAAATGTACCAGAAATGAAAATAACTGATCTTAACTAATTTTGGTGTGCTGAAAACGAAAATGATATTAAAAAATGTTGATTGGCTCTAGTTTTCAAGATATATGCTGCTAGTTTATTTAATTACGGTCAATTTATATATATATATGACGCAACTGTTGTGGGCGATTGCACAATTTTTTTCTAATGACTAATAAAAATGTAACTAGAAGTTGATGATGCAATCCTACCTATGATTACATCACCTTTGTGTATAAATATCTTATCTCTGATAAAATTTTGCCATTAGTTAGTGCATTGTCCTTATCAAAAGTATCGTAGTTAGAAATGCCTAGGACATGTGTGAACAGTGCTAATAATTTCTGTTATATATGTGGTTAGGTGACATTTCTATCACAAAAACGAAATATAACTAAAGTGATTAAGATTTGTATTTTGGCTGCAGAATAGGAGATCAAGATAAGAGCTGGGCGCCACACATATGCTGCAATACATGTGCAGCACATCTTAAACTGTGGTTGACTGGCAAAAGGCAAGCTATGCCTTTTGCAGTCCCAATGATTTGGAGAGAGCCCACTGATCATCTCAACAACTGTTACTTTTGCATGGTCCCTCCAATTGGGAAAGGCATATCAAAGAAGAAAAAATGGACTCTGGAATATCCAAATATCCCCTCTGCTATACGTCCGGTACCACATGGCGATGACCTACCAGTTCCCAAAGTGCCAGAATCATTTTCAGCTGCTTCCACTGATGAAGAAGAGGACATTGGTGGTCCTGAACCATCAACCTCAAGCGACCCAGATTTTGAGCAAACGACATCCACTAAACCACACTTATTAACCCAAGGTGAACTGAATGATCTTGTAAGAGATCTGAATTTACCGAAGAACAAGGCGGAGCTTTTGGGTTCCAGATTGCAACAGTGGAATCTCCTGGCAGAAGATGTTACAATTTCTGTGTATAGGAACCGCCAGAAGCCGCTTATTACATTCTTTTTCAAAGAGGGTGACCTTTCTGCGTGCCACAACATTTCTGGTTTAATGGCAGCCCTCAAAATCAATTACATACCGGAAGAGTGGAGGCTTTTCATTGATTCATCCAAGACGAGTCTTAAAGCTGTTTTGTTGAATAATGGTAATGTGTTACCGTCAATTCCAGTTGGTCACGCAGTTCATATGAAAGAAACTTATGAAAACATTAAGCAGCTTTTGAAGTGTATAAACTACGATCATCATCATTGATCACTTTGCGGTGACTTAAAAGTGGTCGCTCTTTTGCTTGGACTACAGGGTGGATACACCAAGTACTGTTGCTTTCTCTGTGAGTGGGATAGCCTTGCACGAAGTGACCATTACATCAGAAGACATTGGCCAATCAGGCAGTCATTGCAGCCTGGCAGTAAGAACGTTGAGAACCCAGCACTTGTCGACACCAGCAAGATTTTGTTGCCACCCTTGCACATTAAGCTGGGTCTCATGAAAAACTTTGTCAAGGCAATGGAGAAAACAGATGAGGCTTTCAAATACCTCATCAGAAAATTTCCAAGACTGAGTGAAGCTAAAATAAGAGAGGGAGTATTAGTTGGTCCGCAAATTCAAAAACTTCTTCATGATGACGAGTTTCTTTGCGTGTTGCATGGCAAGGAAAAGGCAGCATGGCTAGCATTTAAGTCAGTGGTGGACACTTTTCTTGGAAACAACCGATCTGATAATTACAATGAAATTGTAGAAAATCTCCTTCTGAAGTATAAGAGTCTTGGCTGCAACATGTCTTTGAAAATTCTTTTTCTGGATTCTCATCTGGATTTCTTTACGTCAAACTGTGGAGCGGTCAGTGATGAGCATGGTGAACGATTTCACCAGGACATTGCTGCTATGGAGACAAGGTATCAAGGTAATTGGAGCCCTTCAATGCTTGCTGATTACTGTTGGACTGTGACAAGAGACACCTCATCGATTGACTACAAGAAGCAAGCAAAGAGAGCTCGAACAGCGACTGAATAATGACGGAATGGGTTCAAATGTGCCTTTTTAAAACATGATATGTGAACTTTAAATAATGTTTTTATTTTTTCTATCATTTTATGTTGAAATATCAATTAATTGAGTATGTAACCACAATTTTTATAATGCTAAAGTAGAAAGACTAGCTGTTCACCCCAGAGAATTAAACAAGCATACATTATTTGTATTACTGTAATGTAAATTCATCATTTAAAAAAAAACCCAGAGCCAATTGGTGAATTTCATTATGATATTTGAAATCAGCATGTCAAAATCAATAAGAAATGGTATATTTAATTTCTGGTACAAAAAACTTTTGAAAATTTGTTGACTAGTGTAATTGGATACAGAAGAATGGCCCAGTAACCTACAAAACAAGATCTGGCCCGACGGAGACAAAATATGATAATGCGTTGACATAAAAAAGTTGAGAAACAGAGGTGACGTGAAAGAAGATTAGAGCGAGATAAGTTTGAACGGAAAGATCAGTGAAAAATAGAGAACCGATGTCAGCTCTAGAAATGTAGCATTTAATAAAAATCTAATTTCTGGGAGAGATCAAGGCAAAAGAGAGAACACGAATGCTCTCTCGCTCTCTATCTCTCTGTTTGTTGTGTGTATACAGTAAGGCTACTATTGTTTTAAAACCGCGTTATACCCCTACTTGTTCATCATATTCATCAAAATCATCATTGTCATTATAATTATCATCATCAATATCATCATTGTCGTTATAATTATCATCATCAATATCATCATTGTCATTATAATTATCATCATCAATATCATCATTGCCATTATAATTATCATCATCAATATCATCATTGTCGTTATAATTATCATCATCAATATCATCATTGCCATTATAATTATCATCATCAATATCATCATTGTCGTTATAATTATCATCATCAATATCATCATTATCGTCATCATTTTCCTCTGCTATTCTAATAGTTGCCTCATAAAAGACAAGAATGGAAAACTGCTCAGCAATATACAAGAGCAAATGAAGAGGTGGACGGAATATTTTGAGGACGTTCTCAATAGACCAGCTTCACAAAACCCCCCAGACATCCAGCCAGCAGACGAAGAACTACAAACTAACTGTGAAAAACCAACGAAGGAAGAAATAAAGCAAGCCATAAAGCTTCTAAGAGATGGAAAAGCGTCTGGACCAGATGGCATTCCAGCAGAGGCCATCAAAGCAGATATCGACACGGCTACAGAGATGTTATATAAATTACTTGGTAAAGTCTGGGAAAAGGAAGAGATACCAGCAGAATGGAAGGAACGATATCTGGTTAAGTTGTTTAAGAAGGGAAATTTACAAGAGTGCACACATTATAGAGGAATAATGTTACTATATCAGTGCCAGGAAAAGTATTAAACTGGATTATCATCGAGAGATTAAAAGAGTCACTAGACAAGAAACTGAGAGATAAACAGGCAGGTTTTCGACAAAACAGATCCTGTACAGACCGGATGGCCACTTTGAGAATAGCAGTTCAACAAAGTCTGGAATGGAATTCACCACTATACATTGGATTTGTGGACTGCAAAAGGGCATTTGACAGTGTAGACAGAGAATTTGGAAATTGATGAGGCACTGCGGAGTTCCCATGAAGATCATTGATTTAGTAAAGAAAGCATGTGAGGACATGACGTGTAGAGTTCTTCGTGAGGGACAGCGTGTAGAACCGTTTCGGATAAGGTCGGGAGTGCGACAGGGATGCCTCTTGTCTCCATTTCTTTTCTTACTAGCAATAGACTGGGTTATGAGGACATCGACAACACACAACAGAAATGGAATCCAGTGGACTCTGACTAAGCAGTTGGATGATCTGAATTTTGCTGATGACTTGGCTCTTCTGTCCCATAACCGTAATAAGATGCAGGACAAATTGAAAACACTCGATGAGAGGTCACAGCAATTGGGTCTGAAAATACGAGGCAAAAGACAAAAATAATGAGAATAAATGCAGGTAAAGATAACAGCGTTGAACATGAGAGAAACACCACTACAAGATGTAGAATCGTACACATATTTTGGCAGCAATATAGACAACGTTTGAAGGACAGCCAGTGATAACAAAATAAAAATACAAAAAGCAAGTGGAGCTTTCATTGCATTGGGAAATATATGGAGATCAAGAGAAATCGGATCCAACACGAAAATAAGAATCTGCAACTCAAATGTGAAGTCAGTCCTATTGTATGGCTCTGAGACATGGAGAACAACAAAGACAACAACCAAAAAGCTACAGACTTTCATAAATGGGTGCTTGAGTAGAATAGAAGGATTAAAATAGCATGACAAGGTTACCAACATGGAACTGATGACAAGAACCAGACAAGTGCCAGTGGAAGAAAAGATGAGAAGAAGGCGATGGATAGGGCACACACTGAGGAAACCAGTTGATAGCATTACAAGGCAGTCCTTGTTGTGAAACCCCCAGGGCAAGAAAGGCAGAGGTAGAGCAAGCAGCACATGGAGAAGAGAGCTGGAAACAGAGGTGAAAATGATGAGGAGAACGCGGAAAGAACTTGAGATGATGGCACGTGACAAGAGGACTTGGCCTGTGTTTGGTGAAGGCCTTTGCTTATTTGG
The DNA here is from genome assembly GCA_024509875.1 of Oreohelix idahoensis. Lineage (NCBI taxonomy): Eukaryota > Metazoa > Mollusca > Gastropoda > Stylommatophora > Oreohelicidae > Oreohelix > Oreohelix idahoensis. Next base: position 41,042 of record JAMPIV010018495.1, read on the forward strand.
GAGTGGAGGGTTATAATGATGACTGGAGCAGATATTTTGTATCTACATTCTTTCACTCCTCTCAGAGATAAATCACCACGTCTGATGTTACCCGTCCTTTCCCTAAAACATTTGAAGTAGCTGCAGAGATAATATTAACGACAGACTTGTTGGTGATTCTCGCGTACCCAACCTTGGCCGCTACCGATTAACACTAAAAATCGCTAGCGTATTTGCTAATTGCTGAAAAGGCCAGGGTACGCGACAGATAAGAGATTACTTGTCTGGGTGACACATTTTGGACAGACAAGGATGACAAGATTACTTTCGATAAAGTAATAATTTGTTACATCTGAAACGCATTGTCGTATGAGCTTACAGATGTGTTAGTGAGTTCACCTGCCAGGGATCGGATATTTTCATGCCATAAACGGAAGACTTGACCACTACATTGCGTTCACAATTTTTCCCTGTCAGGAATATTTTGAAATTCCCCCCCCCCCCTCCCCAACAAGCATGTTTGAAATGATTGGAGCTTTTACTTCTTCTTCTTCTTCTTCCATCCTTAGCCATCGACCATCAAAGCAGACAATGGCCAATCACGCCTAGTGGCGTCTTAAGGGCAACAACAAATTGATTTTATTTGCCGTTTTTTCCCATCACGCCTAGTGGCGTCTTTAGGGCAACCACAAATGAATCTTTATTTGTTGTTGTTTCAGTAATCAAAGTGACTGGCAAACAAGTGATCAGGAGCTTTTACTTAGCTCCATAATAAAAAGAGATGCGGGGGAGGGGGGAAGATAGTGAATATAACCTGTCACGTTTTAGTGTTAAGACACTGTGAAGATCGCTTGCCAAGACGACACAACCAGACCTTGCCAGAGTGAAGCCTATAAATCAGAATTCCATTTTATCAATCCAGATCTTTGTACTGGAGAATTTATCAAGACTTACGGGACAGCACAGGAAATCTCTACCATTTGAAATAAGGAAAACCGGAATATCTGAGGAAACTGAGCGCATAAAGTCAGAGAGGGAATTAAAGTTATAATTAATGACCCCAAGTGCACGTGTAAAAAGGCATCGGCTAGTGCCTTAACTTCATTCATCTGAGCAAAAGGTATGTGATTCAGGATTGGCGTAAGTTGTCATATTTTCATTACTAGCATGTGAACTAATGTGTATATATTACCATGTGAATATTAATATGTGAAAATCGCTAGTGGATGTCCCAGTCATTTGAGGCTGGCACCCTCAGCGCATAGAATGATGATTTCATAAACCACCCCTGCTTTATTGCTAGTTTCTTAAGGAGAACTAAACGCATCAGTAGTCCCAAGTTCCATATGGAGCAGATAGGGAAGGATAAAAGAAATGATGTACATTTTAATTATAATTCTTACAGTTTCGAAACAGTGTAAATGTCGATGTTAACATATTCACTTTAAAATTAATGGAAATTTCGAACTTTTCAAATCAGTATAAACATTAATGAAAACATATTCAATTTATATTGTGGACACTTTTCAATCAGTGGAAATGTAAATGTAAACATAATCTATCTGTACTATTAACTTTTTCATTTAAATGTATAATAACTATAAAGCTTTTCAATTTAAATGTAAAGAAAGTTTTTTCTCGAGGGATTAAAATTAATTCTCATCGAGGGTAAATTCTAAGTAAATGGCATGGTAGAATAGCAGAAAGGGGACAGTGTCAAGAGACTAGTACTATTGTGGATTTATCACCAACAACATATGCATCATAATACTAGCAATATTAAGACTCATTATCCAAGGGTACGACCACAACAGAGACTAGCTGACATAAACTCACCATAACACCTGAAACAGGTTAAGTTCCCTTAATACTATGCACACAAAGAAGCCACACACGGCTTGAAATACAAATTAAATACAATGCAACAGGAATGCCAAAAAAAAAAAAAAAACTTGCAATAATCAACAACTCAATCTATCATTATCAAAACTCGCGGGTACGTCATACTGAGTAACCAACACACTGACCTTCACTCACCGGCTAGGTCCTGCACTATGATAACGCCATATTTCACTACAAATGACTTCTCATCAATGAATTACGAAAATAATGCTGATAGAAATTACACCACTGTCCTAGACAGATATAACCAAATTTCACCACATGAATAAATGACAAGCACCCTGAATGAACAACTATGGCCTCCAATAATCCCAGCAAAATGCTGAAAGGGAACAACACATCGATCACTCCGGTCGGTAGCCAGAAACTCAACTGCATTTCCCCGCCCGAATTCGGGCGCACGTCCGTACAGGTCACATGACCAAACGGGTTTTAAATTAGTACCAAGGTTGTCACTTTACAGCATGACCAACTTAATATTTTATAATATTTATACTGTGACAGACACATAAGTATGTGTCGGGAAACGCAATACTCAGGACAGCGTTTCGTTTCTATTCTTTTACCATAGTTGTTGGTGGTGGTACCAGTTGAAAGGTACTATCTCTGGAACAAGACAGGAACAGTGACCTAAGCTTTAAGACACATACGGAAGGGAAACCCGAGGCCTGTAAACAGTAAATAAATATTAGACAAACATAAAGTTATGTTCTCAAGCACTTGTAAGAAATAAAGATGTAGAACACTAGACAACAGAAAAACAACAGACGTGAGTGGCTTAACCAGGACTCGAACCCATGACCTTCCGTGCGACAACCCCGCCTAGCTATGCAAGCAAATCACACTATCCTCCCTGCCATCTAGGCATCACATAAATGATGAACGAGGGACCAACTTTGTAGATTCTCCCTGACACTCCTTGGAACGAGCTGCACCCTACATCCTTGACCAGCGACGAGCATTACCAGTGATCGGTCCATCAAAAACCAACCCAGCAGGAGCAGAAACAACAACTGGAAGCTAAATGCAATATATAAGCTGCCAAAGTGAACTTTTTTCCATAGAACCTACTATCCATCAATGATGAACCTTTTCAGTTAAACTATTCAATTATTTTTAAACTGTTAAAACTTAAGTGATTATTAAATTTTGTTATTTGTAAACTTACAAACTTAACTTCGATTTAATCATTTTAAATGTACTGCATGTTTGTCTCAGTCAATTTACTAAGTACACTCTAAATAGAGCTATATCAGAATAATAAGAATTCCACTGAGTAAATCAGAGGTGGGAGCTTGAACGAGCTAAGATTAATCATTGCTTAATTCTTCACAAAAGTTGTCGGCAGATTCTAGAATTAACATGCTCAGCCAATGCAGCATTGTTTTTGCTTATCTGAATATCTTGGGAAAAGTCCATTGAGATAGAAGCGTCATTACTCTTCTATTTACAAATCTGCCATAAGCAATCTCGTGTGAAGGTAGACACCTTTGAAGTCCATATTAGATACTCTTGAGTTTTGGCCACTGTTGGACCACTACTGCAAAGCAGGGGAGGCAATACCTTCACAAAAACAAACAAAAATTAGAACACCTGTTGAATTTGTTTATTATGTCAGTATTAATTAAGTTAACCAGGTATCCAGTTGTGTGCTCATACATGTAGGACTGTTCAGTTGTGCCCAAATTTAAATGTTCGTGTCCGTCATCTGCCTGGGTGCTAGAAACGGCCTGTTACAAAACCTCGCCTCGTGCTGGGGTCAAAGGTGACGTTGAGGACTTCTGCCGGACCTGATGTCACTTGAACTGTCGTTCTAACTGATCTGTAACTGCATGGAAGAAAATGATAGTGCAAAAACTATAGTGTAAAAACTAAAGTCTAAAAACTATAGTGTAAAAACGAAAGTCTAAAAACTATAGTGTAAACTTCATAGTGCTAAAATGATAGAAAGAAAGTAAGTTTAATGGAGAACGTGTAAGACATAAGTTAGAAGAATTTACGTTGCAGCAAAGAAGGAAAGTCGGTATGTAATATTAGATTAGCCAAGAGATAACTCATCAACGACGTTTGATTAATTGTTGACATAAATGGCCTTTGATGCTCTTCACTTGTTTTCTATTTTATGTCTTGCTTTTTAGTGGGCTGTAATTGAGTTGTACCTGCATGAAGTAAAGAAACATGGATGCAAACAAATAATCACAACAGACAATCAGAAAGAGTATGAAACTGAAAGTAGAGAGCATACAGTAAAAAAAAGAAAGAGACGTGTATACAATATTATATGTAGTAAGTGATCAACGAACGTGATAAACTGTTGACCCAGCTGTCATCTGTCACTTTTCAGTTTCATGATTGTATTGTTTTTGATACCGTATCGTGTATTAGTTTTCTGTCGACAGTGTTGTTCTTGTCTATCGTGTATTAGTTTTCTACCGAATTACTAGACTTTTCTGTGACAATTTTGTTTGGTCGAATGCGTTCTTTACTTTAATGTTTATCTTGTGTGCAGAATGCCTTACTTTCTTGTGATTTGTTTGTGTTTTATCGATTATGTGCCTGTTGCTGTCGTTTTTGGCGGTTTCATAAGACGTAAATCTATTTAATACTTTTGACGATCGAAGGTAGAGAACTGTGTGTTAACTCCCTGAGACAGGTTGATTTGGGATTATCTTCCCTGTGTTTATTCGTTGTGGTTGATCTGTCTTAAGAGAGGGGGTTAGCTGTTCTCGGATCTGTTCTGTCTACGCATGCGCTAGTTTTTAGCGCGAACCGAGAAGACTTCCGTCTGTGAGTGATGAGCTGGTTTCTGACCGGACAAGATGTCCGTTGTTCTTCTCTGCATTATCTGGGGGGAAAGACAGTCTTCAGTGTAACTGTGATGTCAGTGATTCTCCCCAGAGTTATTATGTTCGTCTAGAATGACGACAGTGGTTATTTGTGTATTTCTCGGATTCTGTCCAAGGTAAAATAAACTTTATTATTATGCCAAGATTGCAGAACATTTAGTATGAACCTGTGAGTAGCGCTCACAGTTCTTGAGATCCAGAGTCCCTTATGTGTGCTTGACGTAGCCAACTAAGTCTATTCGTCGAATTACTTTACAGAAGCACAATGAACGTATATTTATTTGAAACCCGCATTATGGCGGTATGTTTCGGCATGGAAGATAATGCCTGCCTATGAAAATACACAGTTGTTCATCAATTATTATGAGGCCCGACATTACGGCCTATATATTTGAGCTGAAGAAGAAGTGTCTGGCGGGAGAAGCCAGATCAAGTCTTGACTTTATCAACAAGTTCACAGACTTCGATATTAAGCAACTATATTTGTTACAAGACTACCTGACGCGTTTAGTCAGGGGCCCTGAGCTACAGTATGAAAATATATATATTATCAAGCCAGCGCTACTAGCATCATACATACGAGCTATGCAGGATTGATTATGCTCGATGGTTATATGCATTACTACACATGAAATGTCCATGATCCTTTGTGCTATTGACTGTGTTGTCTGTCAACGTACTGTTGCCGTAATAAATGTTGAAGAAAAGGTCAGCTGCATTATACACATTTTTGACTTCTACGTGTGGTGGAGTGAGTTTGTGTGTCCCTGAATAAGAGCCTATACGACTTCGTGTTCTCGATCTGCTGATATACACACACCATTACTCACTACAACATCTTACTACTTGTTCTGCACACCTGAGAAAACATGTATGCTGTTTGTGTGTGAGTGACTGCACTACATCCTGGCAGCGCCTCACGCTGGTGACCTAGATTCACGACCACATTACACTGTCCAGGTGATCAACGACACGCCCACTCAGCGATACTTCAACACGGTACAAATACCAGATTTCACACGAGCAAACAGACTTTAACATCTGGTAATAAACAGTCGGCAAAACAGCCGGTTACATCTGGTGGCCCAGATTCGTGGGTTTCTACATACCATTGTGAAGTGACAGATACGCAGCGAACAGTGCTAAGCAGGTCAACGCTTTATACTGCTTCATGGACCACAGCTGCTTAGGACTTCATTTACGCTGTACGTCGGAGATAAACAACTTTCTACATTTTGACAGTCGTCCATGGACATATATTGTTACGTTCAAGTCACGTTGTTTACGTCCAAGCTTTTATAGTAAACCAATAACAGTTCCAGCTGTTGTTTACATACTACATTCTACAAACATATCGACGTTGGATCTTCCGGTTTCAACTAGTGTCGAGAATGATTTTGTAGCTACACTTTGGGGACCACTACCTGTTGTCAAGTTACGGTGACCTTCAACGGTGGATCGTCTTCCACTGTTGTTTACAGTTGTACCGCATTGCATTGCATCTTTGCGGGTGTTTGAGGATTGTGCTTAAGATAAGTGGCCCGTTTGTGTGGTAAACTGTGCCTTTATTTATGTTCAACTGAGCCTTCCTCTATACACATTCTTTATATTGTGTATTCACATATCACATGTTCTTTGTTTACATATTGTGTTAGTGTGTATGTTTCGCTGGTTGGTTGGGAAGGTGACTCCTTTAGAATATACCACGTGACAGAGGTTCTACTGAGAGCGTTTTCTGTAGGGACTGTACAAATTTTCCACGGGGAAATTTGCTAGCGACAATTGTTGCTATTTTTGTTAGCTGTGACGTAGTGTACTTTTCATCGCTGTTGTTGTCATATTTTTTCTGTTTTTAGTTTTGATTTCATTTGTTTGTATCTGTCCGCCTCTCCTTCCTTTCATTTATTTCTATACACCTTTTTGTTTATAACAGTGTTGTCATTTGTTTTGATTTTTCGCTGTTATCATTGTAATTTTTTTTACAACATTAGATTTAGTTAAGCTTTATTTTTTCATTTGACTTCTGCGAACGTTTTCGGTTGTTCTATATTCTTGTCTTTGTATTGTTATCGTATACTTGTTCATCATACACAGTTTATATATATATATATACTTGGTCATGAACTATTATTGTTAATTTGATGCACTTTTCAGATAGAATTAAATTTATGATCATATTATTATAAAGAAACAAGGTGATTATACAAGTTTTAATTAAAAAACTTGTCTCCCACGGAGATTGCGATAGAATAAAGTGAAGTGAGTATACAAGTCTAGTATTACAGACTTGTCTCCCATTGAGGTTGGGATAAGGTAATTTGTTTGATTTTTCAGGTCTGATCTCACATTATTATGCAGAATGTCCACATTAGACTACTTTATTGAGCAAGGGAGATCCCTTGGAATGACTCCTGAGGCGTTAAAGATATTTGCAGTTACTCAAAACGACAAGGCGCAGAAATTGGAGATGGATAAACAGAAGGCCGAAGAAAAAAAACAAAAAGCTGAGGAGAAAAGATTAGACAGAGAAGCTGCTGCTGAGGAGAGAAAACTTCAAGCTGCTGCTGAAGAGAGAAGACTTCAAGCTGAAGCTGCTGCTGCTGAAGAGAGAAGACTTCAAGTTGAGGCTGCTGCTGAAGAGAGAAAACTTCAAGCTGCTGCTGAGGAGAGAAAACTTCAAGCTGCTGCTGAGGAAAGAAAAGCACAAATGGAACATGAGGAAAAGCTGTTAGCTTTGGAGTTGGAGAAATTAAAGGTGATGAATATGAGTGCTCCTCAATCAACTTCGGGTAAGATAAAGGAGAATACTTATAAGGTTAGATTATTTCCTTTCAACCCTCTAAAGGACGACATAACCTTCTACTTTGATAGATTTCAATTAACATGCGTAACGCATAAGGTAGATAAGGAACAATATGTCGGACAACTGATGGAGTTACTTTCAGGTGAATCATTAAGTACAGTAATGGCAGTAGAGGAAACTGATAGAACTAATTATGATGTTGTCAGGGCAACATTACTTAAAAGATATCAATTAAAAGAAGAAGATTATCGTCTTCGTTTTAAGACAATGCTACCAGAAACTGGAGTAGAGTTCTCTGACTTTATTATTAAGATTCGTCTTACATTCACACGTTGGATTGAGCTGTCTAAAACAGAAAAAACATATGAAGCCCTTATGAACTTATTACTTCGAGATAAAGTTATGTCATCTGTCAATGAGTCTTTCCTTGCTTTTATTCATGAGCGTAAACCTAAGGACATAAAAGACATGGAAGAATACTGTTGCCAGTATGTCACTGCACATCCCCATGCTACTGTTAGCAATGCTAAGGTGAAAGAAGAATTGCCGGTTGCTTCTGCAGCACCATATGGCCCTAACTTTATGAATAAATTCCAAGGTGCTCAACACAACTTCAATAAGAAGAGCAATCGTAATTATGATCTGAATCAGGGTAACCCATCACATAATGGGTCTTCTTCAAAGAACTGGAGGCGATCTGATAGTCCTCGTTATTTCGGGTCCAATAATTATGAAAACTTGCGGAGAGGTAGTCACTATAGACACTTTCAAGGCTATCCTTCGCGGGGGCATCGAAACCAAACAGGTAAACACTATAATCAATGGGGTAATGACAATAGTGATTATGGAAACTGGGATTCGAACCAGAGCGGTGGTCAAGGTAGATCAAACTATGATAATTTCAGAGGGAATAATAATCGTGGTAGATCTCAATACAAGAAAAAGAGATCACATCACCAGGGAAACTCTGTACAACAAGAGCCTCATGGTGCCAATAATCAATTGAACGATAATAAAAATTCTAATGCTGTCACTTGTGCAGCTTTTGACTTTGGGAGAGCATCTAAATGCACCCAATGCTCAACATTATTTGAACCGACCACTGTAACTACTTTAAGGTGTGGTCACCCTCTGCCCGCTCTCCCTGCTGCAATTGCGCATGACGAGAGAGGATCGCTTATCTTACATAAAAGTCTCGTGGATAGTAACACGGTCTCAGTGCTTTTCGATTCTGGGTGCACTACTATTGGGGTTAAGCAATCTCTTATAGATCTTCGCTGTGCCACGGGAAAAATAGTTAAATGTGTGACATTTGGTGGCACAGTAGAAAATTACTCGACTGCTATTATTCACATTGCTACTCCTTTCTTTACGGGAAATGTCCACGCGTGTCTTCTACCTAATCTTATTGCGGATCTTATAATCGGTCGTATTCACGGGGTTAAGGAATGTACCCCGCAGCAAATTGCCGCCCGGGAAGAACGGAATATGCAAACAGCCAATGCAGTGGTAACAAGAGCACAAGCTCTTATTCATCAAACTTCATCTACTAAAGTTAATGAAGTAGTTAGCCAAGATGATCACTTGGAGATTTCGCATGACTCGTTTGTGAAACTACAAGAAAAAGACCCGTCTTTAAAGAAATTCTTTCTTCTCGCTAAAAACGGTGATCCGAATCAGAATACAAATCGCAAATCATATATCACTATGAAGAATGGTAAACTAATGCGGGTGGTATAACACTCAGACACGTCTATGCATTCTCAAATTCTCGTGCCAAAAAGTATGAGAGCCTTAATTCTTTAACATGCACACGATTCTCAGTGTGCTGGACACGTGGGTTTTTCCCGAACTAAGTCGAGAGTTCTGGGGTCTTTCTTTTGGCCATTTGTCAATAAAGATATAAGAATTTATTGCCGGTCTTAAAAATATGTCAAGAGGTAAAATCTAGAGGTCCACGGCATGCTGCGCCTATTCAGGCTGCAGACATTCCTATTCGGCCGTTTCAGAAAATGGCCATAGATATCATTGGCCCTTTTAAGACTAAATCGGCCAGGGGACATCAATTTATCCTTACGTGCTTTGATATGTGCACGCGTTGGCCAGAGGCTATTCCCATTAAGAGCATTTCTACTGCTGATATCGCAGACGCTCTTTGGCTTATATTTTCTCGTTTAGGTTTTCCTGGGGAAATATTGTCAGACCATGGCACACAATTGATATCAGAGACAATGTCGCAGGTAATGTCTACTCTGCACATTAAAAGATCTTTGAGTAGTATTTATCACCCAATGTCTAATGGGTTAGTTGAGCGTCTTAATAGAACACTCAAGAACTTACTGGGGAAGATAACTGAGGATCATCCCCAGGATTGGGACAGGGTCCTACCCGCGGCTCTCTTTGCCTATAGGGAGGTCCCCAACGAACACACAGGATTTTCTGCTTTTGAACTTGTCTTTGGCGCGCGACCGCGCGGTCCTATGTCTTTGCTGCATGATCTTATAACTGCTGATAATATCGACAATGACACACAATCTTCATATGAGTATGTCATTGCTCTCAGAAAAAAAATTATTGAAGCATGCAAGCTAGCAACTTCATCATCCGAATTTGCTAAGGAAAAGGGAAGGCGATTTGCTAATAAGAAGAGACGCCTACGTCAACTTTGTCCTGGAGACAAAGCGTTTGTTTTACTTCCTTCTAGGGAGAACAGACTCCTTATTACATGGAAAGGTCCATATACTATAGTCTCGAAAATTTCCGATGTCGACTATGTTGTCGATATTGATGGAAGGCATAAAACCTTCCATATAAATATGCTTACGGAATATCATGAGCGACCAGACTATTTGCAGCCTATTTTCCAGGAGACGGACGACTCTCCAGTCCAACAAGGTCATATCTCATCCATGTCAGTTATACAGGATGAGGAAACTACTTTTTCGGATGTTAATCTACCTCTTCCTATGATACCACTTACTTCTACGGAATCATAGAGAAACGTTACAGTTTCGTCTAATTTGTCTTTTGAGGAACAGCGACAAGTATCTTCTACGCTACAAGCATTTCAGGATGTCCTTACCGACATTCCTGGACACACACATGTCATTGAGCATGACATTATACGTACTGATCATAATCCGATCAGAGAAAGACCGTATCCTATTCCTATTCATTTTCAAGCACAGGTCGAGAAAGAATTGGATGAAATGATACAATTGAAAATAATTGAACCATCCACCTCAGCATACTCTTCGTCCATGGTTATTGTTCGAAAGAAAGACAATAACATACGCCTTTGCGTAGATTATCGCAAATTGAACCAAGTTACGTAGTTCGATGCTGAACCTATGCCTTTATTAGAAGATCTACTTACTAGACTTTCTAACTCTCGATTCTTTACTAAACTTGACTTGTCAAAAGGCTATTGGCAAGTTCCGTTAACTGAACACGCCAAACCTCTCACTGCTTTCTCAATACCTAGGGGTTTGTTTCAGTGAAATTGTATGCCTTTCGGGCTTATGAACGCCCCGGCTACTTTCGTATGCATGATGCGTCGAATTCTCTCATATCGTTCAGATGTCATTGCATACTTAGACGACATCTGTCTTTTCAGTAATACTTGGGAAGATCCCTATTTGGGTTTGAATGAATTACTGTCAACTCTACGCGAGCTTAATTTGACTGCAAAACCCTCTAAAGCCTATGTTGGGTTTAGTGAAATTTTTTTCCTGGGTCATCGAGTTGGTCATGGTCTATTGAAGACAGAGGACCAAAACATTTCCAAGATATTAAATATCTCTGTGCCTAAAACAAAAATACAAGTACGTAGTCTCTTGGGATTAATACAATTCTACGGAAGATTCATTAAGAATCTATCCTCTATCATGGCACCACTCTCAACCCTATTGAAGAAAGGGTCTCCTAACATGGTGCGCTGGTCTCAAGAATGTCAAGCTTCATTGGATCAGATTAAGAATTTGTTCTCATCCCCACCTATCTTAAAACTACCTATTGCTGATAAGACTTTTGTTCTTCGTAGTGACGCCTCACCCACAGGGATCGGAGCGGCACTAATGCAAGAGTATTCAGGAACTCTGCATCCTATAATGCATATTTCTAGGAAACTGAATGCGGCAGAAAGGAATTACTCGGTTTTAGACCGTGAATTGTTGGCTATAGTTTGGTCAATCCTTAAGTTACAAAAATTCCTTCTTGGTGCGCATTTCATTGTGGAAACAGACCAAAAAGCTCTTACAGCTATTCAGTGTAAGAATTTGAAGAGCTCGAGATCTACTCGATATGCTAATGCTCTTCAACCTTTTCATTTCACGGTGCGAGCTATCCGTGGTCTGGATAATGTGATGGCAGACATACTGTCTAGATGCCCACATGAGTCCACTTAAGTCTTGTGTCATAGATTTTCCTGATACACTGCTAGACATATGTCTCTTTACTATAACAATATATATTAACACATTTGCTGTCACCTTAGAGTGGTAAATTACTTGTTTTCTTTCTCTATTACCATCTTTAGTGTAATGGAGAAGGTTGAGTTGACATAATATAAAGGTCGAAAAAATTAATGCGGCCACATGTAACACTTAAACATGTATTTGTAATTATAGTACATTATAGCATCTTGCTAATTGTGTCATTTATATTGTTCTCAGTGCAAACTAGTACCAGGTGCTTTTGAGAATCATGATGTTGCCATATGTCTTCCTTACATACTATGTGGATGCTGCTTTCATGATCTGCGAGATACAGAATTGATTTATTCTATGTGGATGCCATTTTCTATTTCTTAGATTATACACTTGTATTGTCATATGTATATAGAATGACTTTACAAATTTTGATTATGTCCATCCATTAGATGATAGTCATTATATAACATGATACTTCAATAGATTTATAAGTTTATATGACTTTTCCATATATGATATCATTCGCATTACTATAACATTGCATTTTTTTATATGTATGTGATTTTTGTTAGCATCGCCAGCAACTGATGTTTATTTCATGGTACCTTCCGGATATATTTTACTTGGAGAAAATATTTTCTCTTATTTTCTGAGGTGAATTTTTGTTCTCACTAGACGCGCTATTGTGCGTTGATTGGGTCTGACATTATGTCGTTATATTTATATTGATCCTTTCATCGGCGCATCATTCATGCGTTATGAGCTTGTTGCATCTCGCTCATTGATGTATTTAAAAAAAAAATGTTTCATTTTTTTTATCCGGAGGGGGTGGTAGTCTGTTGTGCTCGTTTTTGACGGTTTCATAAGACGTAAATCTATTTAATACTTTTGACGATCGAAGGTAGAGAACTGTGTGTTAACTCCCTGAGACAGGTTGATTTGGGATTATCTTCCCTGTGTTTATTCGTTGTGGTTGATCTGTCTTAAGACGGGGGGGGTTAGCTGTTCTCGGATCTGTTCTGTCTACGCATGCGCTAGTTTTTAGCGCGAACCGAGAAGACTTCCGTCTGTGAGTGATGAGCTGGTTTCTGACCGGACAAGATGTCCGTTGTTCTTCTCTGCATTATCTGGGGGGAAAGACAGTCTTCAGTGTAACTGTGATGTCAGTGATTCTCCCCAGAGTTATTCTGTTCGTCTAGAATGATGACAGTGGTTATTTGTGTATTTCTCGGATTCTGTCCAAGGTAAAATAAACTTTATTATTATGCCAAGATTGCAGAACATTTAGTATGAACCTGTGAGTAGCGCTCACAGTTCTTGAGATCCAGAGTCCCTTATGTGTGCTTGACGTAGCCAACTAAGTCTATTCGTCGAATTACTTTACAGAAGCACAATGAACGTATATTTATTTGAAACCCGCATTATGGCGGTATGTTTTGGCATGGAAGATAATGCCTGCCTATGAAAATACACAGTTGTTCATCAATTATTATGAGGCCCGACATTACGGCCTATATCTTTGAGCAGAAGAAGAAGTGTCTGGCGGGAGAAGCCAGATCAAGTCTTGACTTTATCAACAAGTTCACAGACTTCGATATTAATAATAATAATAATAAATTCTTCAAGCACCAAACACGGCGCATAAGGCAGAAACCAGTGCTCTCCAGGTTGTTCGTTGTGACGCCACTCCTCTTAGCTCTTGCACATTATTTAGGCCCAACGTTCTTCCTTCTCTTATTATTGTTCTTTTGAGTGTTTCTTTTGGTCTTCCTTTTTTCCTCTTACCCTCAGGAACCCAAGTGAGCGCCTGTAGTGGTATTCTGTTGTTTTGCATTCGTAGGACATGACCGATATATGACCATCGTCTTTTCCTTATACAGTCGGAGACATATTTCTGCCTAGAGTCTTCTCTTATTTGTCGATTAGTCTTGAATTCTTTCCAACTGATGTTCATGAGTTTTCTAAGACATTTGTTCTCGAATGTATTCAGCTTGTTCTCCAATGATTTTGTTATTTTCCAACTCTCACAGCCGTATGTTAACACTGAGATAACATTTGAATTAAACAGACGAAGCTTGGTATGTCTATTCAATGATCGTAATTTCCAAATGTTAGATAATCTATTGAAGGCGCTAGCTGCCAAAGCAATTCTAGTATGAATTTCTCTTGTTGTGTCACCACCCTGAGTCATTTTACTGCCTAAATAATTGAAACTTTCAACTTTCTGTAGTTTTTCCCCGTTCAAGATGATATCAAAGGTCTCGTTAGAAAAGTTCATAGCTTTAGTTTTAGAGGCATTTATTTGGAGACCTATTTTAACCGAGAGATGACACAAATTATTTACTGCTTCTTGGGATTGTCTGGGTGTTGAACTTAAGAATGCTACATTATCTGCGAAATCCAGGTCCCCCAGGAATTTTCCATTTGTCCATTTTATACCTAATTGTTCATTGTGGGTATAGTTTCTCATAACCCAATCAATAGCTATTCCAAAAAGTATTGGTGACATAATACAGCCTTGTTTCACCCCTGTTTCTACTGTAAACCATTCTGTATTCCCTTTATTTGTTCTAACACAACATCTTGCATTGTCATATAGCGCTTTGATTATATTAACATATTTTGTTGGAAAACCATAGATTGTAAGTATCTTCCACAATGATGGGCGGTGTAGACTATCAAAGGCTTTTTGAAAATCGACGAAGGTGATAATAAGTGGCGATTGCCTTTCCACTGATTCTTCTATAATTGTTCTTAGTAACGATATTAAGCAACTATAATTGTTACAAGACTACCTGACGCGTTTAGTCAGGGGCCCTGAGCTACAGTATGAAAATATATATATTATCAAGCCAGCGCTACTAGCATCATACATACGAGCTATGCAGGATTGATTATGCTCGATGGTTATATACATTAATAATAATAATAATAAATTCTTTAAGCACCAAACACGGCGCATAAGGCAGAAACCATTTCTCTCCAGGTTGTTCGTTGTGACGCCACTCCTCTTAACTCTTGCACATTATTTAGGCCCAACGTTCTTCCTTCTCTTGTTATTGTTCTTCTAAGTGTTTCTTTTGGTCTTCCTTTTTTCCTCTTACCCTCAGGAACCCAAGTGAGCGCCTGTAGTGGTATTCTGTTGTTTTGCATTCGTAGGACATGACCGATATATGACCATCGTCTTTTCCTTATATAGTCGGAGACATATTTCTGCTTAGAGTCTTCTCTTATTTGTCGATTAGTCTTGCATTCTTTTTAACTGATGTTCATGAGTTTTCTAAGACATTTGTTCTCGAATGTATTCAGCTTGTTCTCCAATGATTTTGTGATTTTCCAACTTTCACAGCAGTATGTTAACACTGAGATAACATTCGAATTAAACAGACGAAGCTTGGTACGTATATTCAGTGATCGTAATTTCCAAATGTTAGATAATCTATTGAAGGCGCTAGCTGCCAAAGCAATTCTAGTATGAATTTCACTTGTTGTGTCACCATCCTGAGTCATTTTACTGCCTAAATAATTGAAACTTTCAACTTTCTGTAGTTTTTCCCCGTTCAGGATGATATCGAAGGTCTCGTTAGAAAAGTTCATAACTTTAGTTTTAGAGGCATTTATTTGGAGAACTATTTTAACCGAGAGATGACACAGATTATTTACTGCTTCTTGGGCCTGTCTGGGTGTTGGACTTAAGAATGCTAAATCATCTGCAAAATCGAGGTCTTCCAGGGACTTTCCATCTGTCCATTTTATACCTAATTGTTCGTTGTGGGTATAGTTTTTCATAACCCAATCAATAGCTATTCCAAAAAGTAGTGGTGACATAATACAGCCTTGTTTCACTCCTGTTTCTACTGTAAACCATTCTGTATTCCCTTTATTTGTTCTAACACAACATCTTGCATTGTCATATAGCGCTTTGATTACATTCACATATTTTGTTGGAAAACCATAGATTGTAAGTAACTTCCACAATGATGGGCGGTGTAGACTATCAAAGGCTTTTTGAAAATCGACGATCTCCTTTATTGATATACGGGGCGATAAACGATATAGAATACTATCTCCTTTATTGATATACGGGGCGATAAACGATAAAGAATACTATCTCCTTTATTGTATACGGGGCGATAAACGATATAGAATACTGTCTAATTTATTGATATTCTGTCCTGTTTATAGTGGGCAATGTTAGGTCCCTGAGTTTCTCTTCTTGTGATAGTTTATCTGATCCATGTCTAGCCTCAAACGTGTAGCTCCTGGGGGTGCGGGGAGGGGGGGGTCTCTGTAGAGGCAAAGAAAGAATAGGACTACGACTACTCCAGGAAATAACAATAATCACGTGACCCGATGAAGGACAATAATCACGTGACCTGATGAAGGACAATAATCACGTGACCTGATGAAAGACAATAATCACGTGACCTGATGAAGGACAATAATCACGTGACCTGATCAAGGACAATAATCACGTGACCTGATGAAGGACAATAATCACGTGACCTGATGAAGGACAATAATCACATGACCTGATCAAGGACAATAATCACATGACCTGATCAAGGACAGGAATAGACAATTTCTTAGGAACGCGGAAGAGCAAATGAGTAAATGACCGAACCACTTTGAGGACTCACTTGACAAGCTCCACAAGATCCCACAGATATTCAGCCAAGAGGACATGAGTAACAAGTCAAGTGTGAAAACACACGTAAGACAGAAATAGAGAAAGCTTCTAAGGTAGAGAAAAACGTTTGGTTAGAATGTCATTCCAGCTAAGGCAACCAAAACAGACATCGTGACGTTTAAATAGATTTACTTGGTAACGTCTGGGACAGAGAAGAAATACCAGCAAGTTGGGAGCAAGGATATCTGGTCAAGTTGCCAAAAAGGGAGATGTGCAGACAATTAAGAGAAGAAATAAGCAGTTTTGTTTTTTTCACAAAATCTCTTACACAACCTCACAGTCACACTTCACATAATAATAGAAGATAGCTTGGAGTTGAATTCTTAACTTGACATTGAATGTGTAGACGCCGAAGAGGCCTTGGACGAGGAGGTAAGGTTAGTCATCAGACAAATACCGATGGAACAAAAGATGAAGATAAAATGTTGGTGGTGGACATTATACACAATGAAGAGACCTTCTGATATCATTACAAGGCGGTCCTTTTCTGGAATCCACAGGGTTAAAGTAACAGAGGGAGATCTAAACATATTTAGAGAGGAATTTAACAAAGTTTCAGAAAGGTAAGGAAGGCGCGGAAAGAACGGATGACAACAAACGTCAGGATAGTTTGGCGTGAGTTGATTGAAGACCTGCTCTCCACACGGAGCTTACCTGTAAGGATGCTTACCCTGATGCTCTGAAGGTCACCCTGTATGTCCCTGGTGCTAGAAGTCTCCATGGTTTATTCCAGACGACAAGAAACCTTGAGCATTTTTCTAACGGAGACCCTTGTGATTGTTGCAGATGGTTAATCCAGTGTGAACCTATAGAATATAAACAATATAAACATATCATGAATGGTACTTGTATAAACTTATCGCGCTGGCGATGGAAGTAATCCAGTTTGATGTTGGTTATTATTTATACGCAATTCGTGCTTTGACTCTAAAGTGAGCATAATGTTCAAAACCAGAAGAAATAGCCCATTTTAGAAAATTGCTCGCAATCAAAGGTGTTTGCTGACTTAATGATATTCTAGCAGTATTCATTGGAAATTGCTAATTTTACGTTTTTTGGTTCTTGAGTTTTAAAATTGTGATGCTGCTCACCCCTAAGCCAAAAGATACCATTTAAACGGGCCGCAGTCAACATACACTCAGTACCTAGATAGTGTTTATCAGTTTCTACTTAACGTCAGCTCTGACGCATCATGTCATGTTCTATATCTATATGATACGATGTCACGTAGGGTTTATATTCATTTAATTTCCTACATCTTCTTCCTTTTCGTTCACCCAAATTCTCTCTTTTATTATCTCTGTATTTCATTTTTCCTGTATATTTTTCATCCATTCGTTTTGCGAATATTATTTTCATATAATTCGCAAACTTTACCTGTTTTCCTTTCTCTTAAACTGAGAATCGCGCTAGGACGATATTACGTAGATGTCAGGGCTGCAGGGCGTCATAAGGCGTGATAAGTCGGTTCGCTGAACATAGGACGTAGCAAATCGTCTACATTCTCACCGAGCGCGCGAGTTTCTTCTCGGCATTAGTCCCGGTGAGGTGTGATACTTTACATCTGCACCGTCATATCCAGAACATTTGTCTGGAAAATCCCAAACTGACACGGCGCTCACTTGGGCCATGGTCAGCTGTAGCGTGAAAACTGCCCTGAAATGGAGTCAGGCTGTCTGGGATTTGAAACTGACACGCGTACATCGTGGTCAGTAGGTGACAGTTACGACACGCGTTAAGCGGACGTAAATGTTGGGAGTAGGGGAGATAATTTCGCTTGGCGAAGTAAGTTTGGGCGCTTTGTCTGATTTTAAGATATTGGCCAAGTTTGAAACTTTAATTTCATTCTCGCTCATAGACTCCACAATAGATAGGTCGCTCGAAAAACAGAATAGCTGTTAGCGAAGATCTCAGTTTGTTTCGGCAATTTGTCGAACTTCTAGACTTCCAGAAATATTTTCAGCATTTTTATTCTTAAGTTGTGCGACTACCTGTAATTCTGTGGTTGAGGTAATTAATATGATAGATATATAGATTTTGTGAGTGTTAAAGTGTTAAATCGCTTAATTCATTTTAATCTATTTCTTTAGCGCAGAAGAGAAATAAAGTGGTAGGCTATTATATTTTCTAGGGAAGCATTCAGTGGAAAGCAGAATAAAATTAAAATTTCTAGCTTATAACGGCAATTGTAGCCATTATAAATTTAATTTAACTGCTAATACTCAGTCGAGTGTATTTTTCTAAACTAACGTATAAACTCTAGAATCCAGCCTCATGAATGGTGACGGAATACGCACGTGTTCTTAATTTATGAGGATTGCTGATTTTTAAATATAACTTACGTCACGGGAAGTTTAAATGATAAGCAAAGCTCTCTGCTTGCAAGTTTAAATGTAGTTTTAACCAGTACAGATTCTGTTTATTATATTATATGTGTTATTTTTCCTCCACACAGTGAAAGTTTTGAGGTGACCCTAACTTTACCAGCACCTAGTAGTAGTTTCCATACTTGTGAAGAAATAGACAGTCCTTATTTTGAACCACGTGGGTTTTCTCAAGTAACACTGATCTGACGGTGCAAGTTAGACAGAAATACTAATATCCCTATAACGGGTTTTCAAAGACTGTAATGATAAATACTGGACCTTGGAGCCAGCACTTAATTTCTTCTAGAAACTCTATATAATTTGCTGCCTGGTGGCGTGAATATTAACAATCATTTCCCGACTAGATTATATCTTGTGGACAAATCTGTGGTGTGACTAAAGTGAATCCTATACTGAGGGAAGGCACCGACCTGACATTCATCATTTTTTAGAAACCTACGCTATTGACACTGTGCTCTGCTAACTCCCGCTCCTGGAATAATTGTTAGGTGACTTAATCAGACATTTGAACAAATTTGCACACCCAAGTAGTCGTTCCCGGAGACTCCGAGTTAAATACGTCTTTTGGAACTGGGGACTTCTTGGCAGAAGACTGCATTTTTTTGAGTCTGTGTGAAAATCTAAAATCAATGTGTTTCCAAGAGGCAGCAAGCAAAGTCGTGAGTACAAGTATGAGAAGCCATGGCGGAATGAATGAGTGTACGCTGGTTTGAGTGATATTTTTCACTATTTTATCTTTGACACCCTGTTGCTGTCCTAATTTTTTTTCAATCTGCATAATTTGTTGCTAAGGCTAGAGTTCTTGTGTTTTTTTGTCTTAGGTTAAATCAGATTTTTTTCAAACTCTGTGCATATAATTACGAGATAAAAACAAAGAAAACTCTTAGACTCAAACCCTATGTATCTGTGACTCGGGCGCCATCATCTGTTCTCTTAACGGGCCGGGCTAAACCTAGAGTTAACACTATAACGGGGCTATCATCCTTGCAACATTTCCTTGATTTTTTATGACTATGTGTATATGTATTTTCCTTGATGTACTTTCTTTGATGTTGTGAGCCGATTTTTCCTGATAATAAAATCGCTCTTGAACTTAATAATCGTGTTTGGTCAGCTCGTTCTAGATAATATATATATCATTGTTATAGTTTTCCCACGTCTGTGTGTTTACCTGTCGTCACGTGTATGTGCGTGCCTGTGAGTGATAGAAATATACGTAATATGTATATTGGTGTAGTCTGTCTGACGCTGTAACAACTGTTGTAGAAGATAGGTGAGAGAGAGAAGAATTCTTTTCGCTTTCAGAGACAGCCACTATATAAAATCTATCATCTCACGTGTGTGGAAATTCTATTACCTTTCACTAACTCTCACTGAGTCTATCACCTATTCAAACCTATTCAGAAGGGACCAAACCTAGTCTTAATTCTCCTATCGGAAATCTACGACAAATGAGGGCTCGTTTCCGGTCTTTGAACTTAGAATAGGAAGACGAGTACGACAAACGTGGACTCGTCTATCTGGATTTTGAACTTAAGATTCTGTATTCTGATATAGAGTAAGAGTGTGATGTCTTGTGAGTTGTGTATCTTTTTAAAAAAAATTACCCCCTAGACTAGCGATCTGTTTACGGGCGTGCTGACCACACAAACTAATAAGTTTTTTTTTCCACAGCATCTTTGAATAATATACATTTTGGTTACAGGTTGATTTTGTCGGGATATATGTTAACTGCTGATTGTAATACTAAATGCTGGTAAAGTGGTGAGTGTATAACATTCACTGGGTACTGAGGCAGAACGGCGTTTGAACTAAGTTAAGGAGTGTGTTTCGGACTTTTTGTCCAGATTAATTCCCTCCCTTACCCGATCTGACTTCAGGGGCGAACTTATAGTGGATTTTTTAAAAATTAAGGGATTATTTTTCTCTTTAATTTTGCAATATTCTTTTGCTTTTCCACTGTAGCAACTTATTTTTCAGTTGTAATCTTAACTACCATTTATTTGGCGTAGTCGTGTTTTGCATTGAGTGCTTTATTGCCGATAATAGCAGCGATAGTTAGATTTTATTTTGGAGGAGGTATCCCAGGGTTAAATATATCATCTGTTGAATTTTTGGGTTTTTTTTTCTCGTAAGTGGTAGGAACCAGTGTATCCTTTTTCCTAATTTCGTTCTCCACTAGTCTCAGTCACTGACATAATATGGCCGAGAGGGCAAAGCTTAGACAATTTCTCAGGGACGAAGCGAGAGAGGAGGGACTGGAAGGAGAGGAAGCGAAAGCTTTTGTCAGAGACGAACTTGAGAGATATGACGCGGAGAGGAAAGCAGCTGAAGCTAAAGAGGAAAAAGAAGAAGCTAGGAGGAAAGAAGAAGCAGCCGAAGCTTTACAGCAGAAGAAAATGGACGAGGAAATGGAAATTCGCAGGATGCAGCATGAGGAAAGAGAGAAGGAGAGACAGCACGAGAAGAGAGAGGAGACAGAGAGGAGAAGAGAACAGAGACAGCACGAGTTGGCGCTTAAAACTCTTGAGTTCCAAAGTCGTGGTGCTGCCTCTACCTCCAGCAATGGAGAGTCTTCTCCTCATTCTTCCTTAACTGACCCTGCTAACACTCAATCTCTTCAACTAAATGCTATGTCTTTCACTCTTGAATCTTTTCCTTGTCCAAATGAGAAGATTGACACATGGTTAGAAAAATTTGAGAAAATTGCAACTCTGTACGGGTTAGAGAGGTCGCGTTGGAATATGAAACTTTCCCAGGCCCTAAAAGGTTCTGCTTATGATGTTTATTCTAAGCTGGAAAGTAGCCAACAAGACGACTACGATGTGTTGAAGAAAGCGTTACTGGAGCGCTTTGAAATGAACGCTCGCAAGTTTTTGCAACTGTTTCGCAACAGCCGGAAAGAGAATTCTGAAACTTTTCACCAGTTCTCATCTCGTCTTAAGGGATATCTAACAAAGTGCCTTGAGCTTTCGCAGCTCCCCTCTACCTATGAAGGTCTTGAGGAACTTGTTCTAACTGAACAAATAAAGAACACTTTGTCTGCTGATACCCGGAGATTTCTCGCTGAGCAGGGGGCAGAAAAACTTGAAGACATTTTGGAAAAGTCTGAGCGTTATCACAATGCGCTGGCTGAACTACCGGCCACAAAGCGGAAACCGACAGAGGAGCATTTTCGAAAACATAACCTAGAGCAATCTTCTCAGGCTTCTAACCAAAACAACCACAGAGAAACTGGACCTCAAAACCCCCCTCCTGAAAAATCCAAGTTCTACAAGAACAAGTACCCCAACCACCCCAAACAGTCTGATCAACCCGACCGCCCTACATGGCAGCGTAGCCAGAAAGGACAAGGTGGCAAAGGGAGAACCCCTGAGCACGGGACATATGATCAGACCGAGCACACCGAGCCGAAACGCATCGGATGCTTATTGACAGTCTCGCAAGGCGGAATTATTGACAGTGATTCCCAACCTGTTGGGGATAGACCCTCAACGCGAGGTACTGTTACTTTGAACGGTTCTCAAACTTCTTGCTTATTTGACACGGGGCTTTCTTATGATTGCATTGTTGCCAGAAAGCTGGTTAAACCCGGTCAAGAGACAGGAGAGACCGTCAAACTTTGTGGAGTTCGTAAGAGTGATGCACCTACAGCGCTTCCCATCGCATTGGTGGAGATACACTCTGACTTTGTCAGAGGTGTGATCAAAGCGGCTGTTATGGATGATCCCATCTACCCAGTCATACTTGGCGGGAGATACGTGTGTATTGGGAAACCGGAAGAGCCGATTGTGGCAGCAGTAACTACAAGAGGGCAAACCAAGAAGGAACGGGAGCCTGCGCCTAATTTGTTACCTATGGAACTTAAAGAAGCGCAACAAAAGGATCCTACTTTGGCACCCTGCTTTAGGAAACTGCCCATGGCGAAGGAACCCAAACAGCACGGGGACATTTTTTTCTGAGGATGGCGTACTTTATCGGAGAACGGGCAAGCCTGACCAAGGTTACAACCAGCTCCTAGTACCGAAACAGTACAGAAGCCAAATCCTAGAAATGGGGCACTCTCTTCCCTTTAGCGGACATATGGGACAGAACGCCACAAACCAACGTATAACCACTCATTATTGGTGGCCAGGAGTAAATACTGATATTATCAGATATGTCAAATCCTGTGCCCAGTGCCAACGTGTGCCACCCAAGCAACGGGCACCCCCAGTTTCTTTGGGTGAAATGCCAATAGTGGGTACACCATTCGAACGGGTTGTGATCGACATTTTAGGGCCTTTCGAAAGGACTAAAAGAAGGAACAGGTTCATCCTGACCTTAGTCGATACATGCACTTTATGGGCAGAAGCTATCCCGCTAACATGCGCAGATGCCAAGCATGTCGCAGAAGCCCTCGTGCAGATTTTCACTCGGTTGGGATTCCCTCAGCAAGTGTTGACGGATAATGGATCTCCATACCGAAACCTGTTGATGGATGAGATCGTTAAGATCTTGAGGACCCAACACATCCACACTAAGCCATATACTCCGGCGGGAAATGGGCTCGTGGAACGTGCTAATGGAAACCTCACCATGATGCTAAGTAAGCTGGCACAAGTGAAACCTGAAGATTGGGATCTCTGTATTCCTGCAGCATTATTTGGCTACAGAGAATCTCCTCATACTTCCACAGGATTTCCGCCAGCTACACTCTTATTGGGCAGACCCATTAAGGGCCCGCTTGAAGCCTTACTTCAGTCTCTGACAGACGAGAAGGCTGATGAGACAGTTGTCTCAGCCAGTAAATATGTGTCGGTTTTAAAGGAACGGTTGAAACTAGGGTGGGACCTAGCAACGACTAACTTTAAGCGAGCTCGCACAAAGCACGCTAACCGATACAGGAAAGTCGCGGAAGAGAGAGAACTGGAAGCAGGAGAGAAAGTTTTGGTGTTACTCCCTACTGAGAACAACCAACTGAAGATCGGATGGCAAGGGCCGTTTACCGTCCTGAAAAAGATTTCTAAGGCTAACTACCAGATCTCTATTGAAGGAAAGGAGAAGGTTTTCCATTTAAATCTCTTAAAGAGATACTTGGAAAAACCAGTGCCAACCTCCGACCATCTCCTGACGATCGCCAAAACTGACGAAGATGATGATAGTGGCAGGGATATTCCACCGCTATCACAGGAAATCTTTCAAAAATGTCAGAAGCGGCGACGCTCTTTCAAGCGCGCATGGGAGACATTCCGGGGGAAGGAAACTTTGAGGAGTGGACTTGAGTAGGAATTGGACAGAGATGGAGGGGGAAGATGAGAGGGAAGAGGACAGACACCCCGAAGCTACGGTTATAGGAAATTAAACTCCATAACGTAGACATGGAGTGCTTCCATATCTTAAAGGGGGGAGGCTCTGTCACGTAGGGTTTATATTCATTTAATTTCCTACATCTTCTTCCCTATTCGTTCACCCAAATTCTCTCTTTTATTATCTCTGTATTTCATTTTTCCTGTATATTTTTCATCCATTCGTTTTGCGAATATTATTTTCATATAATTCGCAAACTTTACCTGTTTTCCTTTCTCTTAAAACTGAGAATCGCGCTAGGACGATATTACGTAGATGTCAGGGCTGCAGGGCGTCATAAGGCGTGATAAGTCGGTTCGCTGAACATAGGACGTAGCAAATCGTCTACATTCTCACCGAGCGCGCGAGTTTCTTCTCGGCATTAGTCCCGGTGAGGTGTGATACTTTACATCTGCACCGGTCAGTATCCAGACATTTGTCTGGAAAATCCCAAACTGACACGGCGCTCACTTGGGCCATGGTCAGCTGTAGTGTGAAAACTGCCCTGAAATGGAGTCAGGCTGTCTGGGATTTGAAACTGACACGCGTACATCGTGGTCAGTAGGTGACAGTTACGACACGCGTTAAGCGGACGTAAATGTTGGGAGTAGGGGAGATAATTTCGCTTGGCGAAGTAAGTTTGGGCCCTTTGTCTGAATTTTAAGATATTGGCCAAGTTTGAAACTTTAATTTCATTCTCGCTCATAGACTCCACAGTAGATAGGTCGCTCGAAAAACAGAATAGCTGTTAGCGAAGATCTCAGTTTGTTTCGGCAATTTGTCGAACTTCTAGACTTCCAGAAATATTTTCAGCATTTTTATTCTTAAGTTGTGCGACTACCTGTAATTCTGTGGTTGAGGTAATTAATATGATAGATATATAGATTTTGTGAGTGTTAAAGTGTTAAATCGCTTAATTCATTTTAATCTATTTCTTTAGCGCAGAAGAGAAATAAAGTGGTAGGCTATTATATTTTCTAGGGAAGCATTCAGTGGAAAGCAGAATAAAATTAAAATTTCTAGCTTATAACGGCAATTGTAGCTATTTATAAATTTAATTTAACTGCTAATACTCAGTCGAGTGTATTTTTTCTAAACTAACGTATAAACTCTAGAATCCAGCCTCATGAATGGTGACGGAATACGCACGTGTTCTTAATTTATGAGGATTGCTGATTTTTAAATATAACTTACGTCACGGGAAGTTTAAATGATAAGCAAAGCTCTCTGCTTGCAAGTTTAAATGTAGTTTTAACCAGTACAGATTCTGTTTATTATATTATATGTGTTATTTTTCCTCCACACAGTGAAAGTTTTGGGGTGACCCTAACTTTACCAGCACCTAGTAGTAGTTTCCATACTTGTGAAGAAATAGACAGTCCTTATTTTGAACCACGTGGGTTTTCTCAAGTAACACTGATCTGACGGTGCAAGTTAGACAGAAATACTAATATCCCTATAACGGGTTTTCAAAGACTGTAATGATAAATACTGGACCTTGGAGCCAGCACTTAATTTCTTCTAGAAACTCTATATAATTTGCTGCCTGGTGGCGTGAATATTAACAATCATTTCCCGACTAGATTATATCTTGTGGACAAATCTGTGGTGTGACTAAAGTGAATCCTATACTGAGGGAAGGCACCGACCTGACATTCATCATTTTTTTAGAAACCTACGCTATTGACACTGTGCTCTGCTAACTCCCGCTCCTGGAATAATTGTTAGGTGACTTAATCAGACATTTGAACAAATTTGCACACCCAAGTAGTCGTTCCCGGAGACTCCGAGTTAAATACGTCTTTTGGAACTGGGGACTTCTTGGCAGAAGACTGCATTTTTTTGAGTCTGTGTGAAAATCTAAAATCAATGTGTTCCAAGAGGCAGCAAGCAAAGTCGTGAGTACAAGTATGAGAAGCCATGGCGGAATGAATGAGTGTACGCTGGTTTGAGTGATATTTTTCACTATTTTATCTTTGACACCCTGTTGCTGTCCTAATTTTTTTTCAATCTGCATAATTTGTTGCTAAGGCTAGAGTTCTTGTGTTTTGTCTTAGGTTAAATCAGATTTTTTTCAAACTCTGTGCATATAATTACGAGATAAAACAAAGACAACTCTTAGACTCAAACCCTATGTATCTGTGACTCGGGCGCCATCATCTGTTCTCTTAACGGGGCCGGGCTAAACCTAGAGTTAACACTATAACGGGGCTATCATCCTTGCAACATTTCCTTGATTTTTTATGACTATGTGTATATGTATTTTCCTTGATGTACTTTCTTTGATGTTGTGAGCCGATTTTTTCCTGATAATAAAATCGCTCTTGAACTTAATAATCGTGTTTGGTCAGCTCGTTCTAGATAATATATATATCATTGTTATAGTTTTCCCACGTCTGTGTGTTTACCTGTCGTCACGTGTATGTGCGTGCCTGTGAGTGATAGAAATATACGTAATATGTATATTGGTGTAGTCTGACTGACGCTGTAACAACTGTTGTAGAAGATAGGTGAGAGAGAGAAGAATTCTTTTCGCTTTCAGAGACAGCCACTATATCAAATCTATCATCTCACGTGTGTGGAAATTCTATTACCTTTCACTAACTCTCACTGAGTCTATCACCTATTCAAACCTATTCAGAAGGGACCAAACCTAGTCTTAATTCTCCTATCGGAAATCTACGACATACGACAGCTCACCTTGCCGATGTAGTCGAGAATGGCGTTCTTGTTGTCCGTCCAGAAACTTTGTAGCTGATCAGCCGAAGGATACTTGCAACAAGACTGTTCCACAGTGATCTCAAACGTGTTGGATTGGAGGTAGTTGTAGTCTTGCATACCACCTGCAACATCACAGGCAGCCATTGTAGTCACGTGTCTATATAAGTCATGTCACGTGGTCCAAGATAGTCATGCATACCACTTGGGGCATGTCAGGCGTGTCATGTGGTAAAATTGAGTCAATTATACGCTAGTGTCAATCATATTCAGTTGACCATGTCAGTCATATTACGTGGAACAAGACAATCATTGCAAGTTGACATTGTCAGACATCTCACCAGGCATGTTTCAGCCATATTATGTGAATTATTAAATCATGTCACATTGTTATGCCTGTTATGTCATGCAAGAAAATTTTCAACTATTTGCGATGAGTGGAACATCGAGATTTTGAATCTTCCAGATTTGAAACACAACAAGAATACAACGTTCAGATGATTTTAAAGAAAAGTGGTTAAAAACGGAAAAAAAACCCGCGCAGTTTCCGGGAGTTGGGGGGGGGGGGGGTCCTCTAAGGAGACAAAGATATTAAAAAATCTACTGCTCCCTTATGCATGTCGTAAGAGGCTACTAATAAGAGGTGCTGACAACTTGACCATATAAAACAAGGCAC